>CM068777.1:1711605-1981972 GCA_035084275.1 Hydrolagus colliei
TCACCGGGATTTTTTATCCTGTCTATGTGCAAGCTCTAGGCTCAGGAGGTTTGCAATGCCGGCGACAAGGTAAGTTGAAAAAGTTTTATATTATACGGATATA
This sequence comes from Hydrolagus colliei, assembly GCA_035084275.1. NCBI lineage: Eukaryota > Metazoa > Chordata > Chondrichthyes > Chimaeriformes > Chimaeridae > Hydrolagus > Hydrolagus colliei. The sequence goes on from CM068777.1 coordinate 1,711,709, forward strand.
ACCGATATATCGATATATCGCCAGACACTATATACCGATGTTTTGTGATATACCAATATTTTGATACCGAATTTTTCGACATACCGATATATTCAAATTTCCAACATCGGCATATCGATATGAAAAATTATACCGATATATCACCGGATACTAGTCACTACACTTGGTAGTATATCCTCTCCCCACCTCTCTCTTCCCCCACTCTCATTTTTCTCTCGCTCTCAGGCCAAGATGTTTCGCTGTAGTGCTGATTGTTGTGAAAACACAGCAGCCTCAATGCATCAGGTCCATCAGTGTATTGAGCGCTGTCACACGCCCCTCGCTCAGGCACAGACAACAGTCACTGGCGAGCTCGAGCGGTTCCAGGTCAGTGTGTGTATGTGTGAGTCCAGCTCTGTTTCAACCTTCCCTATCAACTGAGCACCATCCGCTCAGCGTGCTCTGATCCGCTCCATGTCCCAGCCCTACCGTCTGTGGACGGGCTTTCAGCCTCTCTGCCCCCAGATTCTGGAATTCCATCCCACAGTCTCTTTGCCTCGCTCACTCCCTCACCTCCTTCAAGGCCAGTCTCAAGACCCCTCCTCTTCGACCGTGCCTTCAGCCACCTTCCCAAGTCTCTCCCTCCCCTCCTAACTCTCCCTCCGCCTGACCCACCCCTCCCTATGCTCAGGTCCCAACCCCTGACTGTTCAGCGCCTTGGGACGCTCTCTCTCTCGTCTGTTAAGTCAGGGCTTTAAATAACATAATCTAAGCTGATATCCAATGCACAGCTGTCAAAGCCGTTACATTGAAGTCCCTCCTGTGCCCTGTTCAGGCAGGATTTAAAGATCTCTTCAGCGTTATTGATAAGAGTTTCTCTCTATCCCCTGCTGTTCAGGCTATAATTGATCATTCAGTCCACGGCTGTTTGTGGGACATTGCTGTGCGCAATCAGCAGCCACATTTCGCCCACAAAATATACAGTTCACTTGACAGCTTATGCTGAGAAGCACTTTGAGACGTCTCGAAGATTTGATAAGGCGCTATATCAAATGCAAGGATTGTTAATGAGAGAGAGATAGGAAAAGTACAGAGAGATTCGATAAATAGAGAGATGCTAAGATTATTATTTAATTATTATTATTATTACCTATGTGTTTGGCAGAATCGGCTGCAGAGATGTATAATGGAGTGTAACGACAAGGCCAGGGATGGTTTGGATTCGGGATTGAAGCCAGACGCGGTGAAGCGGGAAGCAGAGGGTTGTGTGAGCCGGTGTGTGAGCGATCACAGCCTGTTAGTCCCCAGCATGGCTCGCACACTGAAGCACAACCTCGCCTCTCTAGAGAAATAGAGGGAGAGTTTCATTTTTGTTCAGTTCAAAGGTGACCACACACAGACAGACGAGTCAGATGGACAGACAGACAGACAAGTTTGTCAGCCGGACTCCAGACAACCGTCTCTCCCCCCCACACCCTCCCTCGCTTCTTCCCCCACACCCTCCCTCGCTTCTCCCCCCACACCCTCCCTCGCTTCTCCTCCCACACCCTCTCTCGCTTCTCCCCCCACACCCTCCCTCGCTTCTTCCCCCACACCCTCCCTCGCTTCTCCCCCCACACCCTCCCTCCCTTCTCCCCCCACACCCTCCCTCGCTTCTCCCCCCACACCCTCCCTCACTTCTCCCCCCACACCTTCCTCCCTCCTACCCACAATCTTCCGTATGTCCTGTCATGCCTGCCGCCCTGCGTTTCGGTTTGTAATAAAAATTCTGTCTCCAGAGAATGGATGTCGAAGTCTGATGTTTGTTCTGTGTTCCCTGCAATTCGCAGACACTCCCTAAACCCACTAACCTAAAAAGCTGTAAGTTCAAATTTTCCCTCATTACACCTTTAGCTGTTTTTCTCTCTCCTGTTCTCTACCTTCTTCACCCCCCCCTCCCCCTCCTCTCCCGCCACCTCTCCCTCTATGAATCTATCATACTCTTTGCATGTGATACAATGCCTTGTCACTTCGTCGAGACATTGCCATGTGCTTGATTGCTGTAAAGTAACTGTATTTTGCAGGAGAAATCCAGCAGCCAATTAAACACAGGTGTCCCATAAACAGTCATGGGCAGAGCGAATTAGTTTATTTGAGGAATTGTTGGCCAGAGGGAGAGGGGGGGAAACTCCCTTCCCTTTTCATTAGCGCCACAGGAGATATTTAACGACCGCCTGAACAGGCAGGTGGGGAGTGAGGTTTTCAAGTCTGATCCGAAGGACGATGTCTCTGACGATGCAACACCCAGAGCACTGGAATTTCAGCTCAGACTTCGGGATTTCAAATCCCAGCTGGTTAATAATAATAATCCTGGCATTGACACAGCGCCTCATCCCGTCTTCTAGACTGTGTCTCAAAGCGCTTCTCAGGATTTACTGTAAAGTGAATTGACTATATTTGTGGGTGAAACGCGGCAGCCAATTGCGCACAGCAGCGTCCCCACAAACAGCAAATGATTGAAATGATCAATTTTATTGTGTTTTTGGAGGGATTATTATTAGGTGTGTGTGTGTCTGTGAGGAGTAAAGAAACTTGCCCAAGGTTTGACCTGTCTGGATTTGAACACATCTCTCACGCTTGTAAGGCAAATGCTCCAACCAATGAGCTACAGGGACTCTACAATGGGATGGGACTTCAACCCACAGCTTAAGGTGACTTTTTACTGGGATCCTTGAACAACAAAAAGAACAACTTTGATTTATATAGTGCCCTCCACGCTGGACAGTGTCTCCTACTGGGATCCTTTAACAACAGCACCCCCTCACACAGATGCAGCGTCACAGGGCGCTTGATAGTGGTAGAGCATGACACCGAGCCACGGTCTTGTGAGCTGAGGATGGAGAAGGAAGGAGGGGGCAGAGGGAGAGAGTAGCCACTCTGACAGAGGTGCCAAGGGCATGAAAGGATTCAAAAAAATGTGTGAGGATATCGAAATTGATCAGTTCGATGATTGGGAGACAGTAGAGCTTGGGGAGAATTGGGGTGATGGGGGTGGAAGATAATTTAGTGTGTGATAGGGAGCCAGCAGGCCTGGGAAGGGCTGGGGTGATAGGGTAGAGAGTTTAGTGAGTGTGAAACCTTGTACAGAACAAACCGCTGAGTTATACTCGAGGGATCGTCACCGAACCACAGACTCCATCCTGTCAGCCCGGCTCACTATCTCTCAATCTCTCTCTGTTGCCTCTCAGTCAATTGTGGTTGAGATGACAGCCCAGGCTGACAGTGCAATGCTGGGGGGAGAGAGAGATGTCACAGACACCATCCTTTGGTTGAGGCAGTTTCTCTCAATCTATTTGGCAGGGTGTAACTAGTGGAGTGCCACAAGGATCAGTGCTTGGGCCTCAGCCATTTATTATTTACATCAATGATCTAGATGAGAACATTGAATGTAATGTGTCTAAATTCGCGGATGACACTAAACTAGGTAGCAGAGTGAGCTCTGAGGATGATGCAAAAAGATTGCAGCAAGATATAGATAGGCTAGGGGAGTGGGCAAGTAGGTGGCAGATGGAATTCAATGTTAGCAAGTGTGAAATTATTCACCTAGGTAGCAAGAATAAAAGAATAGATTATTTTCTAGAGGGGGAGAAGTTAGATAGTGTTAGTGTCAAAGGGATTTGGGTGTCCTTGTACACCAGTCCCAAAAAGTTAGTTTGCAGGTGCAGCAAGCAACTAAGAAGGCCAACGGCATGTTAGTGTTCATTTCAAAAGGTTTAGAGTATAAGAGTAGGGAAGTCTTGCTGCAACTGTATAGGGCCCTGGTGAGACCGCACCTAGAGTATTGTGTGCAGGTTTGCTCTCCTTGTTTAAAAAAGGACATACTTGCCTTAGAGGGGGGGCAGCGTAGATTCACTAGGTTAGTTCCTGGGATGAGGGGACTGACCTATGAGAATAGGATGAATAAACTAGGGGTGTATTCTCTAGAGTGCAGAAGAATTAGGGGGGATCTTATTGAAACATATAAGATTCTTAAAGGTCTGGATAAAGTAGAACTGAGGGACTGTTTCCCCTGGTAGGAGAATCTATAACCAGGGGTCACAGTCTTAAAATTAAGGGTCAGTCTTTTAGAACAGAGTTGAGGAAACATTTCTTCACTCAGAGGGTAGTGAGTTTATGGAATTCACTACCCCAGAAGGCTGTAGATAATCAGTCCCTGAACATTTTCAAGGCTGAGACTGAGAGATTTTTGAAAAATAGAGGGATTAGGGGGCAGGTAATCAGAGTTAGGTGAGAAGATCAGCCATTATCTTACTGAATGGTGGAGCAGGCTCGAGGTGCCAAATGGCCTACTCCTGCTCCTTGTTCTTATGTTCTACTCTTGTGAAATCCCACCCCATAATCTTACTCATTGAATCTCCCATTAACCTTCTCTGCTCTGGACCAAGTCACTCAGCTTTTGGTTAATATTTAACAAAATAAGTTGTTTACACTGATTTGCATCCTGGGGACAGGGAAGGTGGTGGAGAGGGGAGGGAGGCAGGGAGGAAAGGAGAGAGGGAGGTGATGGAGGGAGGGAGGTGATGGAGGGAGGGAGGGAAGGAGAGAGGGAGGCGAGGGAGGGAGGTGATGGAGGGAGGGAGGGAGGCGATGAAAGGAGAGAGGGAAGTGATGGGGGGAGAGAGGAAGCAGAGGGACTGAGGGGAGGGAGGGAGAGAGGAAGCCGAGGGAGATAGGGAAAGAAAGGGAGAGGGAAGGAGGCGAGCGAGGGAGGCGATGGAGGGAGAGAGGAAGCCGAGAGACGGAGGGAGAGCGGGGGGAGAGGGAGAGCGGAAGCGGAGGGAGAGAGGGAGGCGAGGGAGAGAGGGAGGCGAGGGAGTGAGGAAGAGAGGGGGTGAGGGAGAAAGGGAGGGAGAGAGGGAGTGAGGCAAAATAAGGATTATTTAGTAAAGAAGCTATTTGGTGACGGTCCCTCGGTGTCAGCATCAATCAAATTCTTCCGGCCACAAACTTGTCTTGTCAGAGAGACCGAGGCTCCCGGGGGGGGAGAGAGACCGAGGCTCCCGGGGGGGGAGAGAGAGACCGAGGCTCCCGGGGGAGACGTATCGTGTGTAAGCAGAGTGTCTGCACTTGGTTCAGTGGACGAGAGGGGAGGAGGGGGCGGGGATTGTTAGTTATCCAACAAACGGGCGGGCGGTGTCGGTGCTGGAGTTAGTGTCGGGTGGGGGGCGGTGTCGGGTGGGGGGCGGTGTCGGGTGGAGCTGTAGGTCTGAAGTTACGATCAACAGGAAGACTTTAATCTTCATCAAGGATGTCGGTGCCTTGATTGTCTGAGTTGTGTTTTCCGTTCCTCCCTTACCTCGTTACCTCCATCTCCCCCCCACCCCACCACCCCCAGATCGGTCGCCAAGATGTCGTTCCTCATGAAGATCTTCAAACTGGGCGGAGAGAGGAAGAGGTTCAAGCAGTACCAGCATGTCAGGAGGGATGTGGATCCGGAGGAGATTTGGGCAATTGTGGGAGAGCTCGGTGATGGAGCCTTTGGCAAGGTTTACAAGGTAAATTTCTCCCCCACACCTCCTCCCAACAGAGGCCTGCCTACCCCCATCACAAGCCCAACTCTCCGCCTCCCCAACTCTCCCTCTCCCGCACGCATCCAACTCTTCCCCCCCCACTTCCCCCACACACATATCCAACTCCCTTACTCTCACCCCCAACACAATCTCATTTATACTCCACCCCTCTCTCCCCTTCTCCCACACCTCTCTATTCCCCTCTTCTACCCACCTTTACTCCCCTTCTCCCCCACTCCTCTTTCCCCCTCTCCCAAATACATCTGCACCACGTTTACTGTTAAATCTGTAGCTCTGGGATCTCCTCTGGGATGTGTAGGTGGGACACATGGAATTCTCAGTTGGGTTGAAAGGCTCTGAAGAAATAGTGTTGGGTTTCTGCATTTATCTGACATCTGGTTGATTCTCAACAAAAATTCCTCTTTAATACGGTAAGTTGATACTTTATGTTTGAACCCCAGCAGTGAGTTCCACATTCTCACCCTCTGTGTGCAGAATTTCCTTTTAATCAGCCCCATTATCTCCCTCACAACACTTCACACCTCCAGCCTCATATCAATGGACACTTTACCCTTGAAACCAATTAACTCTAACCCAAATCCCAACAATTTCTCAGAGTGAAGAAATATGGAGTCCTGTAGCTCAGTGGTTAGAGCACTTGCCTCACAAGTGAGAGACCTGGGTTCAATTCCCGAGCAGAGTGAAACCTTGGGCAAGTTTCCTTACTCCACACACAGCAATCAGTAAGACCCCTCCCGTCGTGAAAGGCGCTATATAAGTGCAATTTTGCTGTTGTTAGTCACTTGGCGGATCACTTTTCCAGGGGTAATAAACCCTTTACAAAAAGAGTCATTCTATCCACGCCTGGTCTCTTGCTTGTGAGGCGAGTGCACTGAGCTACAGGTCTCACATATTTCTTCACTCGGAGACTGTTTCAATGCCTTGGGACATCCTCCTGACATAAAGGGTGCTCTATCAATGGATTTTTGTTGTCGTTTTGTTGTCTATGGGGAGGCTGCTGTGCACAATTGGCTGCTGTATTTTACCCACAAAATATTGTCAATTTATTGTACAGTATGTTCTCTGAAGCACTTTTAGTCATCTAGAAGATTGGCAAGGCGCTGCATCAAATCCAAGGATTATTATGATTATTAGAGTCATATTACAGTCATTGGGAGGGTGGGGGGGGTGGGTGGGGGGTTGGTGAGGGGCAGTATAGGATGTTGAATTGAGTAAAAATCTCTTCAGAAATGAATTGTTTCCTGTCAGAAGCGGTGACAGACTTTGTGAAATGATTGATATCCGGTTGAGAGACTTACCCATTGATATCACTGTCTGCCAAGCTTTCCTGCTGCTTGTCCAGCTAGGACCACCCTCCGAGTTGTTTAGGACTTTGAGTTGCAGGGTTAACAGGAGCTGAGTGGTCAAGGGATACGGGGCAAAGGCAGGTAATTATAGTTGAGGCACACATCTTATAGAATGGTGGAACAGGCTTGAGGGGCTGAATGGCTTCTTATTCCTCTGTTCCCTCAAACTTCTAACCTCAAGGTAATACAGACTCAAGAGGTGGGGGGTTGGGCATGGAGAGAGGGGAAGAGAGGTGGAAGGTGAGGTGAATTGAGGAATTGCCGAGACGTAGATTAGATCAGTATTTCACTGGAATTCTCTTTGTAGGAACCACAGAATAATTAAAGACTGAAAATGTAAATTGTTGTTGTTGTTGTTGTTGAATTTAACCGTGTACCAACTTCTGCACTTTTCAAGAACAAGTCATATACATTTATACCATCAGCTTCCCTTTTGTTTGTCTCCTGTCTGACACACACAGAAACAGCCGGGTGTCTGACACAGCGCCTTTCATGTTGGGAGGACATCCCAAGCCACTGGACAGTCAAGAGACAGGACCCGAGCATGAGATTTGGGTGGACAGGTTGGGATGAGGGAGGGCAGAGTGGTAGGAGGGTGACTGAAGGCACAGTTGAAGGGAAGGGTGGGAGCGAGACAAAGTGATTGTGGGATTGAGTTTTAAATGTATGGGCAGAGAGGCTGAAAGCCTGGGGTAGGAATGATAGGGAGGGTCAGGCTTGAAGCAGATCAGAGCCTGCTGAATGGAGGGAAAGGAGAGGTTGATAGGAGATCAGCAGGTCAGAGAGGTAGAAGAGACAAGGCCATGGAGGCCTTGAAAGTGAGGACAAGTATCTAGACTCCAGCACACAAGCTTGGGATGGCGTTTGGCATGATCTGCAGCTTGTGGAGGGAAGAGTTGGGGAGGCCAACAAGGAGGGAGTTGCCTTAGGGTGCTAAACGCGTGTGTAAGGGTTTCAGCGGCCTGAGGGGGAGGTAGTGATGGGCGATGTTGTGGAGGTGGTGCAAGGCGGTGCTGGTCATGGCACGGATATGGGGGACAGAGAACAGCTCAGGATCAAACAAAAAACCCAGGTTTTTGACTGGCTAGTGGGCAGTACTTATGTTGGTTTGGTGTTTTTTTCGTAGGCACAGAATAGAACGAATGGAGAACTGGCAGCTGTAAAGGTAATCATGGTGTATGATGAAGAAGAGATGGAGGACTATATAGTGGAGATTGAGATCCTGGGCTCATGCCGACACCCCAATATTGTTAGGCTGCTGGATGCCTTCTACCACCAGCGCAAACTGTGGGTAAGTGAGGAACATGGGGTGGGGGCAAGGGAGTGGTGGTGTCGATGAAGAGGATGGGCTTCAGGAGCGAACTGAGGAGGAGGAGGAGAAGGGGGGGGAGGGAGTGAATGAGTGAGTGGGTGGGTGGGTGGGTGGGAGAGAATGTGTGTGAGTGAGGGCTGGAGGCTAGTTTCTCACAGTGTGAGTTGCTGCAGTCGAGTGGATGAGACACGGAAGGAAGCAGAGAAAGCGAGTGAAAGAGCGAGAGATCAACCACTCCAGCTGCTCAGATGCTATCGACATCCTGAGTCTTGCCACAGTCACACCAGCGCAGTACTTCCTGCTCGCGTCTCTCTCCCTCACTAACAGTCAATCATACAGGCAACCTCAAAACTCCTCAGTCTGCTCTCGTTTGTCCACACATTCACTCCCTTGTTCATTTGGTCCCTCACTCACGCGTTTCACGCGTTTACTGACTCACTCACTGGCTCACACTGGCTCACTCACTCACTGAGTTACTGAGTGATGAACTGACTGAATGGCTGACTGACTCCCTCCCTCCATCACTGCCTCCATCACTGACTGACTGACTGACTCACTGGCTCGCTCTCTCACTCACAACAACATAAGAATTTGCCGGAAAAATAATTTGCTGTGTTTTGTTCAATCGCAAAACCCACAGTCACTTCGCTTTATTCACGGTAACTCCTGTGAAGCACTGTGAGACGCTTAAATACAGTGAGAAGGCACTAAATGCTAAATGTGGGGATCATTATTACGATATTAGAGCAGTTAGCGAACTCGCCTCACAAGGAAGAGGGTTTGATTCTCAGGCGGCCAATGTGAAGCAAGTTTCCTTAGTACACACACTCGTCTCTGTTTACCAGCGGAAAGTAGGAACCCATTTGTTAGTCGATTGCCGGATCACTTTCCTGGGAGAAAAAAAGCAGCAAGGTAAACACAGGCGCGTGGGTGTGCGCGGTGCAGGGAAACCTGCCCAACATTTCACCCTGATCCGCCCGGCATCATGTTATAAATCAAAGTTGTTGTTTTATTGATGGTTCCGATTCCCTGCAGATTATGATGGAGTTTTGTCCAGGGGGGGCTGTTGATGCTGTGATGTTGGGTGAGTAATAAAATCATCATATTTATAATATTATTTAATTTGTAATAATAACTAAAAAATAACATAATAATTATATAATAATAATAATCTTCACAATCCACCTTGCTCCCTCCCTCCATTTTAGGTTGCGCCTGAAGACCTTCCTCTTTGACCTAGGGTCACCTCCCATGCCTGTTCTCTGCCAGTTTGGCAAGCGCTCTGGGATGCCGCTGTGTAGTGTAAATGCAAGTTGTTGTTGGCTCTCTGTCACAGAGCGGATTGACTTCAAGGTCCTCGCTCTTGTGTTTCCCTCCCTACCTCTCTGACCTCCTCTCTCCTCACAGGTGTACCCTACTCTACTGGGTCTGGTCGGCCTCCTCCTTGTCCCCAAATCCTTCGCTCCACCATCGGCAGCCGTGCTTTTAGCCACTGTGCCCCCGAACTCCAGGACTCCCTCCCTCAACCCCTTCGCCCTCACCCTCCTCCTTCCCCATTGTCAGGTTGCGACTGAAGACCTTTCCCTTCGACCGACCGACTGCGCTTATGGCCACCTTCCCCCTCTCGACCCCTGGCTTGGCCTTGGGCTCTGCCATTGTGAAGCGCTCGGAGGGAGGGAGGGAGGGAGGGAGGGAGGGGTGGGTTGCCATATAAGCACAAGTTGTTGTAACTCTGTGTGCTCTGTGTTGTGTTGTGCATAGCTACGTAACACTGTACTGTCTTGTGACAGAGCTGGAGAGAGCATTAACTGAGGCTCAAATCAGGGCTGTGTGTAAGCAGACGTTGGAGGCACTCAATTATCTTCACAGCAACAAAATCATACACAGGGACTTGAAGGCCGGGAACATCTTGCTCTCACTGGAGGGAGACATCAAACTGGGTGAGAGAGAGACACACACACGATAGGAGAGAGAGAGAGAGAAAGCGAGAGTGCAGGGAATTGGGTTAGAGTATGAGAGCTCCAGTATGGGAAGTGAGCACCAGCACAGAGACAATAGTGAGTGGGGGGGTGAGGGTTGGGAGATGGCTGATGGCTTTTTGTGTTGTGATGTTCTAGCTGATTTTGGGGTGTCAGCCAAGAACACGAGGACGTTGCAACGCAGAGCGACTTTCATCGGGACCCCATATTGGTAGGTCAGCACTGTGGGTTACTATGATGGGCGACGGTTTCCATATGTGTCAGGCACCTGACTGGTCACGGTGATGGATTTCTGCGTGTGTTAGAGAGACATCCAGCTGATCACAAGTCTCTACTATAGGATGGCACCTGAAGTTATTCAGTGCGAGACGACCAAGGACACTCCGTATGACCAGAAGGCTGACGTGTGGTCACTGGGCATCACGCTGATCGAGATGGCAGAGATGGAGCCTCCTCATCATGACCTCAACCCAATGAGAGTCCTCCTCAAGATCACAAAGAGCCCAGCCCCCTCTCTAGCACAGCCTACCCGATGGTAATATTACAACAATATCAACAGCAAATTACAGTTGTATAGCATTCTTCACTTTGCAAAGAAGTCACAGAGATAAACAGCGATAAAGGGACAGTGGCAGCATTGATCTAGTACTGACTGGGAGACAGAAAGCAGAGAGTTGTGGTGAACGGCTGTTTTTCTGACTGGAGGGAAGTGTGAAGTGGCGTCCCCCAGGGATCGGTATTGGGACCACTGCTCTTTTTAATGTATATCAATGATCTGGACTTGGATATAGTCCAAGTTTGCAGATGATACAAAGTTAGGGAGAATAGTAAATAGTGAGGAGGATAACAGCCATCCGCAAAAAGATATAGCCCGAATGGTAAAATGGGCAGACACATGGCAGATGAAATTTAATATAGAGAAATGTGAGGTGATGTATTTTGGGAGGACAAATGAGAGGAGGCAATATAGGCTAGATAGTCCAATTTTAAGGGGTGTGAAGGAAAAGAGAGATCTAGGGGTTTGTGTGAGTGATTCTTTGAAGGTGGCAGGACAGGTAGACAGGGCTGTTAAAAAAGCATACGGGAAACTAGGCTTTATAAATAGGGGCATAGAGTACAAAAGTCAGGAACCTCTATAAAACTCAGCTAGAGTACTGTGTTCAATTCTAATCACCACACTCTTGAGGAGGGATGTTAAGGAATTGGAAAGGGTGCAGAGGAGATTTACCAGGATGGTACCAGGAATGAGGGACTTCAACATGAGGAAAGGTTAGAGAGGCTAGGTTTATTCTAATTGGAGTAGAGAAGGTTACAAGGAAATCTAATAGAGTTTTTAAGATCATGAGGGGATTCGACAGAGTAAACAGGGAAAATCTGTTTCCACTGGTGGGTGTATCAGTGACTCGTAGGGTCCGGCGATATATCGGTTATACCAATTTTAAGGGGGGGGAGAGAGACAGGGGTGAGAGATGGGGGATGTGATAATATACAGATAGATAGATAGAGATGGAGGGGTGTGAGAGAGGAGAGAGACACAGAGACACAGACAGAAAAACACAGAGATGGAGACAGTGAGTGTGAGAGACACAGAGAGAGAGATATTTACGTTCTGAGGAGATAGGCCCCGAATGCGCGCGCACCCCGAATGCATGCGCACCTCACTACGTGCGCACATGCGCAGTAGAAATCCCCCCAAAATATCGATATTTCGGTATATCTCGATATGAACACATCGATATATCTAAATCAGAAAATTTCCATATCGACGGACTCTAGTGACTCTTGGTCACGGATTTAAAATAGTTTCAAAAAGAAGCAGAGGGGAGGTGAGGAGAAATGCTTTCATTCAGCGGGTTGTTTGAATTTGGAATGCATTGCCTGAAAAGGTGGTGGAGGCCGATTCGAAAATAAATTTTAAAAGAGAGGCAGACATTTCTTTTAGAGGATGGGTTTGCGCAGTTAATGGGAGAGAGCTGGGGGGTGGGATTAAATTGCTCTTTTCAAAGAGCCGGCACAGATTCAATGGGCCGAATGGCCTCCTTTTCATAGAATCATGGAATTTTACGGCACAAAAGAAGGCCATTTGGTCCATCTAGTCTGTGCCGGCACTTGAAAAGAGAAACTCAATCCCACTACCCCGCTCTCTCCCCATAACCTAACAGACCTGTTCTCCCTAAATAAAGATCTACTTCCCTTTTAAAAGCTGTTATCGACGAGGACTATAAATACAATATGGCGGCTTTGCACCTCGGTCTGTGCATTTTAGCGCTTTGGGACGTCCTCCCGACGTGAAAGGCGCTATATAAATGTAAATTGTTGTTGTTGTTGTTGTTGTGTATAGAGATGAGCATTCTGGGTCTTGTAGTTCAGTGTGCGCGCATTCCGATTGTTTACCTCGATATATCGACTTTTTGATATCGATATTTTTGAAATACCTATATCGGCGTATCGATATGAAAATTATATCGGGTTTTAGCGATATATCGATATATCGCCGGACCCTAGTATCCCATATACCTTCTTAACGGCTTTGTCTACCTGCCCTGCCACTTTCAAAGAGTCATTAACACAAATGCCCAGGTCTCTCTATTCCCTCACATCCCTTAAAATTGTCCTATCTAGCCTATATTGCCTCCCCTCATTTCTTCTCCCAAAATGTATCACCTCACACTTCTCTGCATTAAACTTCATCTGCCATGTGTCTGCCCACATTACCATTTTATCTATATCTTCTTGCAGATGGTTACTATCCTCCTCACTATTTACTATTCTCCCTAACTTAGTATCATCTGCAAACTTGGAAACTGTGCTCCCTACACCCAAGTCCAGATCATTAATATATATTAAAGAGAGCAGTGGTGCCAATACTGATCCCTGTGGCACACCACTGCTCACTTCCCTCCAGTCTGAAAAACAGCCGCTCACCACAACTCTCTGCTTTCTGTCTCGGAGCCAATGGTGGATCCATGCTGCCACTGTCCCTTTAACGCCTTGGGCCTCTACTTTCCTAATAAGCCTCTCATGCGGGCGGCACTTTGTCAAATGCCTTTCGAAAGTCCATGTAAACTACATCAACTGCGCTGCCCTCGTCCACCCATTCTATTACCTCATCGAAAATTCTATCAGATTTGTAAGGCAAGTTAACAAATCCATGCTGGCTGTCCTTTATTAACCTATATCTTTCTAAATGAAGATCTATCTTGTCGCTGATTATAGATCTGAGAAGTTTTCCCACTACCGAAGTTAGACTGACTGGCCTGTAGTTTCCAGGTTTGTCCTTCTGCCCCTTTTTATACAGGGAGTAACATTTTATGCCGTAAGATTTTATGATTCTATGAGAAGAGTTTCTGAGTGTAAGAGAGAAAGGGGGGCTTTTTCCCACTGTACCACCCCCCAGAGCATCTCACACTGTGTCTCCCTCAATCGCAATCCATCTCCCTCTGTCTCCTCTATTCCAATCCATTTCACTCAGTGTTGATCCACATCCATGCCATTGCCCGTTCTGCCTTACCCTGACCTCCGCAACATCTCCCCAACACTGCTATCTCTCTCCCCTCAGGCTACTGAGAACCCCATCTATGCTTTCATTAACTCTGTCTCAAATATACTATTTCCCTCCTTGTCGGCCTTCATAACTCTTCTCTGCTCAAGCTGCAGATCATTCAGAGCTCTGCAGCTCGTGTCCTCTCTCTCACTAGGCTCCAAACACAACAAAATAGATTTTGCCCACAAAATACACAGCCAATCCAGTTTACAGTATATCTTGTGAAGCGCTTTAAGACGGCCGAACGACGTGATAAGGCACTGTGTCAAATGCTAGGATTGTTAATGTATTGACAGGTCGAGTGAGTTCAAGGATTTCCTAAAAAAAGCTCTGGAAAAGAATGTGGCAGCCCGATGGACAGCCGAACAACTGCTACAGGTGATTATCACAGCAGCCACCCCTACCCTCCCTACCCTCTGCTCCCCCTCCAATTCCAAACCCCAGCTCGGGTCCAAATCCCAAACTGTCCAGGGCCTTGGAATGTCCTCCTGAGCTTATAGGCGCTGTGTAAATGTCATTCCTTGTTGTGTTGATTGTGTCAATGTGAGAGTATAGGAATGTGAGTTTAGTAGGTAGGAACCCAGTTGTTAGTCGATTACTTTTCTGGGGGGATTAATCCCTTCAAATCAAAATAAAATGTAATAATATTTCGGTCACTCAATCCACGACTGTTTGTGGGTTGCTGCTGTGTGTGCTGGCTTCCGCGTTTTGCCCACAAAATATATAGTCAATGCATTTTACAGTATATCCTGCGATGGGCTTTGAGACATCTAGAAGATGTGATAAAGTGCTGCATCAAATGCAAATACAGTAAAAGCCCGTTTCTCCATGACCCGATCAACCGGATTGCTCGACCCCCTCCCGGGGCAATTCCCCATTTCAACAATCATGAGTATGCTCACTTTGCGCATCCACACTTGTTAAACTTATGAATTTGGGGTTTTTTACCGAGCATTTTTTACCAATCTTTTTACCAAGTGTACTGGAATCTTTATTGGTAAGTATCCATACAATATTCTATTGCTATTTAGTATATTATTAATATGGTATGTTTTAAAACATGTGAATTTTTTGCGTTGGGTTTTTGGCAACTTGCCGTCCGATTATCCGGCAGAGTCAATGAGTGTACCCCACCTGCAGCGTGCCGGATAAACGGGCTTTTATTGTATTATTACTATTCAAGGTAATGTGTTACTATGTTCTCTCTCTCTCACTTACTCACAGCACCCGTTCGTATCCTCTGTCACCAACAACAAACCCATCCGTGAGTTGATCGCAGAGGCCAAGGCAGAGGTGATGGAGGAGATTGAGGAGGGAAAAGAGGATGAGGAAGATGAGGAAGAGGATGGAGATGAAGGAGTGGAGGTAGTGTTTTACGTTTACAGTCACTATCCCCCTGTCTACCCTCACTCCCCCAGGTTTAACCCCATTCTCCCCTTTCAACCCATAACATGCTTCCTTTCACAAAATACGTGGTGTCTCTTCAGAGCTGAACTACCCCCAAGGTGCTATGTTTGCCAAAGTGATGTGGAAATTGAGTCCCCCCCACTCACCCACAGACTCTCGTCTCTGGTCCCTGAGCTCGGCTGAGGGTCACAGTATATCCTGAGCTCCCATTGGAGCTGACAGCACTGCTCCCTCCCAGCCATTAGTGGCAGCCCAGTCACTGGGGGCAGGGAATCCTCCCATTCAGTAACTATAACTCAGTACTCCCTCACACAGGGCAGCGTCCCAGAGCACTTGACAGTGGTAGAGCACAATACGGAGCCGGTGGGAGGTGATCAAAGGCATAGTTGAAGAGGAAGGTCTTCAGGCACGACCTGAAGTTGAGGAGGAAGGTGGCGAGGAGGAGGGATAGAGGGACAAATTTCTGTTTAACATTGTGTGTGTGTATGTTTGCTCACAGTCTATGCTGTCACACAAACTCTCTCTGACGGACATCAACAGTGAGCACGAAAGGCTGTGTGAACGGAGAGAGGAGCCCCACAAATCCCTGGCAACCCCCCTGACACAACCCCAGCCACAGACACAATCCCAGACACAACCCCAGCCAGAACCCCAGACACAAACCAAGGATGGAGAACTGGACACTAACAGGCGAGAAAGCCAGATGGATGGAAAACCTAGAGAACAGGTCCTGGGCGAGTCCAATTCAAACCCCAGTAAAGTTTCGCAGCCCAAAGTGGTACTGATGGTGACCCCGGATTGGGATTGCATTGCCGGAGCTTTGCCGGATATCACTGCAGGAGAATCGGGGAATGAGAAGGAAGGCAGTGGGCACGCGGATGGGGAGATGGAGAGGGAGGGAGCAGGAATGTCGGATTTAACGGAGAACTCTGAAGCAAAGAACAATGGACTGATGCTGGGAACACCACAGGAAATAACTGGAGCAAGGAAAGTGGAGTCCGAGGAGACGCCAACGGGAGCTGAGGAGGAGCTGGTGGGACAACAGAGGGACAGAGAAGAGCTGAGCCACAGGCACAGCCCCCAGACCTCTGACACGCAGCCCCCCGACACGCGGGCCCCCGACACGCGGGCCCCCGACACGCGGGCCCCCGACACGCGGGCCCCCGACACGCAGCCCCCCGACACGCGGGCCCCCGACACGCGGGCCCCCGACACGCGGGCCCCTGACACGCAGGCCCCCGACACGCGGGACCCCGACACGCGGGCCCCCGACACGCGGGCCCCCGACACGCAGGCCCCTGACACGCAGGCCCCTGACACGCAGGCCCCCGACACAGTACAAGGACGGCTTTCACAGCGAGAGATTCCCTCGAATGATGTAGTGACAGTTTCTGTGTGTGTTGAGGGCACTATGGTCAGTGAGGTTGCTGTGTGTAGTGTGGGTATGGTGGGCACTGTGGGTGATGATGAGGGTGAGGAGACTATACCTAGTCAGGTCACTGTAAGAAACAAGGTGGTCGATGTGGGTGAGATGACCATATGTAGCGAGGACACTGTGAGGGAGGAGGATGTTGAAGTGAGGCAATTTGTTGTGTGTGAGGAGGTGGGTGAGAAAGGTGAGGTCGCTGTGTGTGGTGAGGAGGCTGAGAAGGTGGGTGAGGTGAGGGAGGCACCAGGAGATGCGGAGAGAATGGAGGGAGACACGGCGTGCGGAGCCGGGGTATTGACTCAGGAAGAAGGACCAGAAAACCGGGGAGATGGGAGTGGGCAGGAGGAGAGGTCAGAGAGGATCTGTGTGTCTGGAGGAGGTGAGGAACAGGAACGCCAGACTTTGGGAGCAACAGGACAGAGACTGGAGATGCCGGGAAGGGAAAACACAGGAACAAACCTGATGGACCGGGAACGGGCAGAGGAGAAGGAGGGAGAGGGAGACCGGTTACTGGGAGAAGGAAGCCAGGTCCCACCGGGGAACACAGTACCGGGAATAAAGGAACTGGAGAAGGAGGAAGAGGAGGGAGAACAGGAGCAAGAGGCCAAGGGAACGCTGTTCAATCCAGGAACAAATTCCAGAGCTCAAGAATACTGTGCGTCTCCGGATGAGGTAGAGTACGCAAACGAACCCCAATAACTCTCTCTCTCGCCCGCCTGCAAACCATCTCATTCTCACCTTCACACCTCCCCACCACCCCCACCCAAACTCCCCTACCGGCTCAGTGTGTGTATGTGTGTGAGAGGAAGCTCAGCTCAGCGTGTGTATGTGTGTGTGAGTCAGTCCGGCTCAGTGTGTGTGACAGGATTGTGTGTGTGTGTGTATTGTGATTGGGGTGGAAAGTGGGCAGAGTGTGGGATCTCTGGGGTTGACAGGGACTGACATTCCAGTCTGGTTCCCAGGATAAACCACTGCAGAGGAAAACACTGAAAAAAACCAGGAAGTTTGTTGTGGATGGAGTTGAGGTCAGTGTCACCACTTCCAAGGTGGTGGGCGAGGAACAGAAACGAGGAGATGTGCTGAGATCAGTCAGGTACACACTCTCTCCTCAAACACACACCCTCTTTCTCTCTCTCTCTCTCTGTGACTGTGTTCCAGATGGCCCAACCCCTGATACTGGAGGCAAACAGGGCTGGGGACGCAAGCGAGAGAATCTAGGTTTGATTACCGAGTGGGAAGGGCTAAACCTTAGGCAAGTTTCCTTACTCCTCACTCAAACATGCCTCTGTTTACCCAGCAAACAGTAGGAACCCGATTGTTAGTCGATTGCCTGTGTGCAATCGGCTGCCGCATTTCACCCACAAATCACAGGCACTACACTTTAGGGGAAAGGATGGTGGGAAGGCAAACTTGATGGAGCTTGGTCTCTTCTGAGAAGCGTTTTGAGAGGTCCCAACGATGTGATCAGGCACTGCATCCAATGGAAGGATTATTATTATTCTTAACGATGAGTTTAATGCCAGACGACAGGAGTTGAGGGAACTGCGTCTCCTCCAGAGAGAGGAACAGCGGACATCAGCACAACTGGAGCAGAAACTACAGCAACAACGGGAACAGATGTTCCGCAGCATCGAGCAGGAGATGATGGTAAAGGCGCTGAGTAAACACTAGTGTGGAGTCACTGTAACTTAGTACAGTTACTTCTCGCCTCGCAACCGAGAGGACCCGGGTTCGATTCCCGTTCGGGGTCTGGTCAGGGCAAAACCATAGGCAAGTTTCCTTACTCATGTCCCGACTCAAGATCCTCCTCTTCGACAGTCGCATCGGTCACCCCCAAATCCCCCCCTTTCCCTCCACCCTCCCCATCCCTGAGCCTAGCTCGGGTCTGAAACAAAGACTGGCCTCCTTCAAGTCCCACCTCAAAACTCTCCTCTTCGATGGACCCATCAGCAACTCCTAATCCATCCCTTCCCCCTCCCCACCCCCGCACCCGTCCCCAGCTAGGGGCTGTAACAGTGACTGTCCAGCTCCTTGGGATGTCCTCCTGACTTGAAAGGCGTTATACAAGTGCAATTTTGTTATTGTTGTTACTCCACACACACATACCTCTGTTAACCCAGCAGTAAGTAGGAATCCGGTTGTTACTTGTTCAGCTGGGGGGTAATAATCCCTTTAGAAAATTGTTACTCTCCCTAAGGTCTGGTCTAAATCCCTGACTGGCCAACGCCTTGTAACATCCTCCTGACGTTAAAGGCTCTGTGTAAATGTTATTTTGTGTTGATTTGTTTATTGGACACTGACCGCTGTGCAATTCACCCACAAAAATATACGGTTAAGTCAGTTTACTTTACAGTTTATTCCGTGAAGCTCGTTGAGAGGCACCTTATCATAGAATCAATGATAGAATCTAACAGCACAGAAAGAGGCCATTCGGGCCATCGTGTCAATGCCAGCTCTTTGGAAAGAGCTGTCCAAATCAATCCCGCTCCCCCACTCTCTCTCTCTCTCCATAGCTTTGCAAATCTGTCCTCCTTAAATGACTATCTATCTATGATTGCATATCATACGCAATGATTGTTATTATTACTATTGCAACTTGTTGTTGATAATATGTAAGTATGTGCAAGGAGCTTGAAATCGATTGAGACCTAGTCTGTTGCTGACCAGATCAAGAAGCAACATTACGATCAGGAGATTGAGAATGTGGAGCGGAGTTATCGACAGAGAGTGGAGAGATTGGAAACAGAGTACACTAACCAGCTCCGTGACGAGGCCAAACGGCTGAAGACCAAACAGGGGAAGGAGTTATCCAAACAGCAACATTCACTGGGTGATAGAATACAGGTGAGAGACTTTACCTGCAGTATATCCTGAGCTCCCACTGACTGACTGCTTCATTAGGAGGACCTGGAACGGCAGCAGTCACTGGGCGCAAAAAATCCTCCCTCATAGTTCCTGTTAACCCTGCAACCAAAGCTCTCACTAATTGCCTTCCTGCGTGGGTGGGTCTGTGGGTGGGTGGTCGGTCGTAGCTGGACAAGCAGCGGAAAAGCCTGGCCAGTCAGTGATATCAATGGCCAAGCTATCGTATGGGTTTAGCTGGTTAGACTCCAGCAGTTACCCCAACACACACTCTGGGCTCCCCCCCACCCCTCCAACACACACTGTGGCCTCACACTCCCCCCGCCCCCCCCCCCCCCCCAGCCTTGGCTCTCGCCAACCTGCGCCTAATACTCTCCGGAATTAGATACACAGGGCGCATCCCTCCAGGGAGAGAGAGAGAGCACATTCCATCCCAACAATCTATCTCTGGGGTTTCCATGTGTAGGTGGGGGGCAGGGAATTCTCAGTTGGGTTTGGAGACTCTTAAGCACCGGTGACAGGTTTCCTGTGAGTGCAAGAATGCACAGCTAATAAAAGATATTTGATTTGACTGTCTCACTCCTGCTCTCTCTCTGTCAGGAGCAAGAGTTCATCCATAAGCAACAGCAGATGCTGAATGAGGCCATGCAAGGGATTATACAGGAGCAGAAGAATACATTAGCACAGCTTGAGGAGGAGAACGTGGCCCAAACACGTCAACTCAAGAGAGGTCAGTCGACAGTGTCCACACTGAGCAACATGACATCCAATACATTAATAATCCTACACAATTTTTTTTGTGACTTTAATCCACGATTGTTTGTGGGGACATTGCTGTGCACAATTGGCTGCCGCGTTTCACTCACAAAATAGTCACTACTCTTTACCTCATCTTGCAGGCAAATAACAACCCCAAAGTCCTTTTCTCCACCATCCGCTGTCTCCTCCATGCGCCCCCTCAGGCCTCCAGCTTCACTTCAAATGCCAAGTGCGAGGAGGTGATGGACTTCGCTAAAATAACCAATATTCGCCAGGTAGCCTCATTCTCCCGCCTCTTGTTGCCCACCACCACCTCTCCGTCCCCCTCACCCTCCCTATCATCAATTCCTACTACAACCCCCATCCTACATTCCTTCTTCCCCATCTCTCATCCACCATCACTTTGATGAAACCCACCAGCTTCTGCCTCAACCCGTTCCCACCAACTTGCTGGTCACCCAGCTCCCCCTCCTCTGCTCACTGCTGACTGACATCATCAATCAGTCTCCTCTGGATCAGTCCCTGTCCCCCTCAAAACTGCTGTCCTCACCCACTTTCTCAAAAAACCTTTCTAAGATCCCTCAAATCCTAGCCAATACCGCTCTATTTCAAACTTGCCCTTCATTGCAAATGTCCTAGAACACGTTGCCAACCAACTCCGCACACCTCTCCTCCCACTCCCTCTTTGAACCCCTCCAGTCCGGTTACCACCCTGCCCACAGTACAGAGGCTTCACTTGTGAAAATCACAAACGATATCCTCTCTATCTGTGACCAGGGCTCCCTCTGCCTCCTTGTCCACCTGGACCTCTCAGCCACGTTCGACACAGTCGACCACGCCATCCTCCTCCACCGCCTGTCCTCTGTCTCAGTGGGACCGCACTCGCCTGATTCGAATCCTACCTCACAAACTGCCAGCAGTACATCTCCACAAATGGCTTTTCTTCCCGCTCTCACCCGATCGATTACCTGCGGGGTTACCCCTAGGTACTCCATCCTTGGCCCCCTCCTCTTCCTAATGTAAATGCTCGTTCTTGTCATCCACAGACATGGGGTAAATTTCCACGTGTATGCTGATGACACACAAGTCTATTTTTCCACCTCACTTTGCGACCCCCAGTCCTGTCTGTCAGACATCAGGAGCTGGATGAGCGCAAACTTCCTTCAGCTGAATGTCGACAAAACGGAAGCCATACTCTTTAGCTCTCATCAATGTCTTCAATTGCACGGTTCCCACCTTCCTGACCTGCCCTTAAAGCTCGTCCGCAACTTAGGCATCAGGTTCAACCCCCAATTATCGTTCCTCCCCCACATCTGGTCCCCTCACCAGCACCACCTTCTTCCATCTCCAATGCATTGCCCATCTCTGCCAATGTTTCACCCCAAAAGCCACCGAAACCATGGTCCATGCCTTTGTCACCTCTCTGCTGGACTATTCAGATGACTATTCGCTGGTCTCCCCTCCACTACCATTCATAAAATCCAGCTCATACAGAACTCCACCGCCCGCATTCTCATCTGTACAAAACTCTGTACCCCGATTACCCCAGTCCTTGCCAGAGTGCACTGGCTCCCTGTCCCGGAGAGGATTGATTTCATGATCCTCATGCTTGGATTCAAATCCCTCCACTCCTCTGCACCCCCCCCACAACCTGACCTCCTCTCTCCTCACAACAGTACCTGTTGCCTTTGCTCCACTGGATCTGCCATCCTCCTTGTCGCCGGAATCCTCCGCTCCACCATCGGTGGCTGTGCCTTCAGCCACCTCGTCCCGAGGCTTTGGAACTCCTTCCCTCACTCCCTTCGCCTCGCCACCTCCTTTCCTATTTTCAGGTCTCGACTAAAGACCTTTCTTTTCGACCATGCTTTTGGTCATCTTCTTCCCCCTCCCACTGGACCGGCCCCGGGATCTGATATTGGGAAGCGCTCTGAGATGCCGTTCGGCGTGGAGAACGCAATATAAATCCTTGTTGTAGGGTCCGTCGATATGGAAATTTTCCGATTAAATATATTAAATATAAATATATCGATTGGCTCATATCGAGATATACCGAAATATCAATATTTTCGGGGTTTTTGTACTAAGCATGCGCGCATGGCGCGCGCATTCCGGGTGCGCGCGCATTCTTTGTGCGCGCGCATTCGGGGCCTATCTCCTCAGGAGGTAAATATCTTTCTCTCTGTGTGTCTCTCACTGTCTCCATCTCTGTGTTTTTCTGTCTGTGTCTCTCTCCTCTCTCACATCCCCCCCATCTCTATCTATATATTATCACGTTCACCCCGTCTCTCCCCCTCCCCCCTGCTGTCCCTCTCTCGCACCCCCCACCCCCGTCGTCTCTCTCCCCCACCACTCCCCCAGCCGTCTCTCCCCCCCCAACCGTCTCTCTCCCCCTCCCCCTCTCTCTCCCCCTCCCCTTCTCTCTCCCCCTCCCACCGAGCCTTCTCTCTCCCCCTCCCCCCAGCCGTCTCTCTCCCCCTCCCCCCAGCCATCTCTCCCCCTCTCCCCCCACCCCCCAGCCGTTCTCTCTCCCCCTCTCCCCCCCCCACAGCCGTCTCTCTCCCCCTCCCCCCAGCCATCTCTCCCCCTCTCCCCCCACCCCCCAGCCGTTCTCTCTCCCCCTCTCCCCCCCCCACAGCCGTCTCTCTCCCCCTCCCCCCAGCCGTCTCTCTCCCCCTCCCCCCAGCCGTCTCTCTCCCCCTCCCCCCAGCCGTCTCTCTCCCCCTCCCCCCAGCCGTCTCTCTCCCCCTCCGCCCAGCCGTCTCTCTCCCCCCCCAGCCGTCTCTCTCCCCCTCTCCCCCCCCAGCCGTCTCTCTCCCCCTCTCCCCCCCCCCCCCAGCCATCTCTCCCCCCCTCCCGCCAGCCGTCTCTCTCTCCCCCTCACCCACCCACCCCCCCATCTCTCCCCCCCCACCCCTTGCATACCTGTATATCGAGGACTATGAATACAATATGGCGGTTTTGCACCTCGGTCTGTGCATTGTGTATAGAGATGAGCATTCTGGGTCTTGTAGTTGAGTGTGCACACATCCCGATTTTTTACCTCGGATATTTTTTAAATGTCTATATCGGCGTATCGATATGAAAATTATATCGGGTTTTAGCGATATATCGATATATCGCCGGACCCTACCAAGTTGTTGTTGTTATTTACATCGTATCCCATGAAGCGCTTTGAGACGTCTTAAAAATGTGACAAGGCGCTACATTCTTAGGTCAGTGAATAGAGCACTCACCTTACAAGTAAGAGACCTGGGTTCAATTCCAGGCAGGCAAAACCTTGGGCAAGTTCCCTTACTCCACACACATGCCTAATAATAATCCCTCTCAAAAAAATCCCTCCACAATAATAAAATTGGTCATTTCAATCCACGACAGTTTGTGGGGGACGCTCCTGGGTGCAATTGGCTGCCGCGTTTCACACACAAAATATACAGTCAATTCACTTTATTGTGAATTTATTCTGTGAAGCGCTTTGAGACATCCAGAAGATGTGATAAACTACTACATCAAATGCAAGGATTATTATTATTATATCAAATCAAGGATTATTATGATGATGCTACTTTGGTTACTGTGTCTCTCTCTCACTCTTGTTCTCTCTGCCCACTGTCCCCATCGCAGACCGGGAGTCAGTGATCTGGGATGTTGAAGGGCGCCTTCTCCAGGAAAAATATCACCTCTTCAAGCAACAAGTCAAGGACCAATTATCACTGCAGAGACATCAACTGAAGAAGCGCTGTGAGAAGGTAACCGAGCGATCGATGGATGGGTGTCTGACACAAGGAAACCCGTCACTGTGATCAGTCGGGTGTCTGACAACTGTGTTATGATCTGAGCTCATGATGCCTGCTGTGTCACTTCCAGGAGATTGAACGGCTGAGCCGGGACCACAGCTCACAACTGGAGGAGCTCCGGGCACAGCTGACACAGGAGCGGGCAAGGCTGCCCAAGTTCCAGCGGCAAGATGGCAAAGCCAGGCTGGCCAACTTCAAGAACAGCCTGAAGCCACGGGCCCTCAGCACAACTGAGCAGAGGGAGCTTCTCAAACAGGTGGCTTGCTCAGGGAGGGGCTGGCTATTTGGGGGCACTGTTTGGCTGGGGGTGGGTTAGGCTGGTTATGTGGTTCATTGGCTTGGCTGGATGTGGCTTGGTGAGTCGGAGGAACTAACACAGGGCAGGGTTGGGAAGGGAGAGATTGGGACGTTGGCTAGCCCACATGGGATTGATGCATCTCTCTCACCTCTCAATTCTCTCTGTAAGAACGTTGGGGAGGACTTGGCTGGGTTGGGAGCTGAGAGGTTGGGTTGGGGGTCAGGGAGGAATGGATGGGGGCTTGGTGGGTTCAGGAGGGGCTAATGCAGGGCAGGGGCTGACGACTCTCCCCTCCCCACCCACCCCAGTTCTCACTGCAGGAAGAGATGAGGCAGAAGCGAGAGCGACAACAACAACACCAACAACATGATCAGTTTCTTCGTCAGCAGCTGAGGCTGTGTGAGAGCAACAAGAGCGAGCTCCAGCTGCTGCAGGTCAGAGACACCCCCAGCCTGGAGAGCCCCCCCCCAACCCAGAGCTTCCCCAACCCTAGCCCAGATCAACCACCCCTCCCCCACAGAGCCCTTCTTCCTGAGATCCCTATCCCAACACTTTCTGTCTCAGCTCATGAATGTATTGTTAGTCAGGTTGGGAGTGGAGGGGATGTTGGGAGGGGAATGGTAGGGGGCCTGTCTGCCTGTGGTTTATTGCCTTCATAGGCTGCAGATCATCCAGAACTCATACAGCCCATACCCTCTTCCGCTCCATGACCCCCATCTCCTCCATTATCGCCTACTCCATTGGCTCCCCATCACCCAGGATTCAAGATCCTGGTTGCCACCCTTAAAGCCCTCCATAGCCTTGCCCCACTCTACTTTGTGACCTCCTAACCCTCTACCAACCTGCCCGGCCCCTCTGCTCAGCAGTCTCCAGCTTGCTCCATGTCCTCCAACCCAACCGCCCCACCATTTGTGGGCGAGCCTTCAGCCTCTCTGCCCCTAACCTCTGGAACTCCATCCCGCAATACCTCCACCTTGCCCCCTTCTTGGCCTCCTTCAAGTTTGGCCTCAAGACCCTCCTCTTCGAAGGTCCCATTGGTCACCCCAAATCCCCCCCTTTCCATCCACCCTCTCCAGCTTGGATCTGAAACACTGACATCTCCCTACATGAAAGATGCTGTACAAGTGTAATGTTGTTGTTGATGTCTACCCCTCAGCAAGAGAAGGAACACCTGCTGGTGGAACGAGAGAAGAAGCAGCTGAAGACTCTGGACCAGGAGCACACAATGGAACAGAGGGAATGGAGCGAGCGGCTCATGTCCCGCAAGGAGGTAACTGGGAACATTAAGAATACTGGGAACCCCAGCTACCAGGTTTACCGGCAGCGAGAGACGAGAGATGGAGCAGGAATTGGGCGAGGGGGTGAATACGGAAACTTTCCTCGGCCCTGAACTGGTCCCAAGGTGACCTCTAAGTGATGGAATGTGGGAATGAAGCCAGACCCACTCCTCTGTGATGGTCTCTAGTCTCGGTTCCTGAGCCAGGCTGAGGTCTGCAGGGCTCTCTCTCTTACTGCACAGCCCCAGCCCTGGCTCATTAGCAGAACCTGGAAGGGCAGACCAGTCACTGGGGGCAGGGAGTCCTCCCACTACAGCTCCTGTAGTTAACCCTACAGCTCTAACTGACTGACTGACTGAACATGGAGGGTTGTCCTAATTATATAAGAAGCGGGAAAGCCTGGTCAGACAGTGATATCAATGACCAAGCTATATGTGAGTTTAGCTGGTTAGACTCAGTTAGAAGCTGTTACCCCAACACACACACTCTGGACTCCCCCATTACTACCCTTCACAAGCCTTGCTAAATAGCAGTAGTTTGGTTTGGAGACTTAGGCTGCCTGTATAAAAAAGCCAAATTATCATTGTTTTTGTGCTTCTTCCCATGTTAATGTGTGCGTGTGTCTGTCTGCCCAGGTCCTGGAGGTGGAACTGAACAGACAGCGACAACCAAAGGTGGACGTTAGGTTCAGGAGAAACAGCGAAAACAACATTTCCAAGTCTCCTATCCACAGGATATCCAGGTTCTTCCCGCTTCCCAGCTTCCAGTCATAGACACCAACCTACAGCCTCCTAATAACTCAGAGAAGAGATTGTAACTGACACCGTTACCCCAACCCCCACCCACTCCCAATCCCTATTTCATGTACCATCTTATCACGTCTTCAAGATGTCTCAAAGCGCTTCACGAATATACAGTACTGTAAAGTGAATTGGCTGTAAATTATGAACAGAACACGGCAGCCAATTGTGCGCAGCAGTGTCCCACACAAACACTGAATTGGATTGAAGTGACCATTCATGATTGTTATTTTCTGAGGGATTATTATCAGTTGTAATTATCTGCGCAACATTGCCAGGCTCCGCAACTATCTTACCCCCTGCGCTGCCGAAACACTTGTGCATGCTTACATCATCTCACGGCTAGACTATGGAAATTCTCTGCTAGTCGGCCTCCCCAGTTCCTCCATTCTTAGGCTGCAGGCCATCCAAAACTCTGCAGCCCGTGTACTATCCCGCACCCGCCTCCGCGACCACATAACCCCCACCCTCGCCCATCTCCACTGGCTCCCCATCCTCCAGAGGATCGAGTTTAAGATCCTCGTCCTCACCTACAAGGCCTTACACAGCCTTGCCCCATCCTACCTAACCGATCTACTCTCCCCCTACACGCCCACCCGGACCCTCCGTTCAACAGGACTTGGCCTGCTCCAAGCCCCCCGCCCGAACCGCCCCACCATCGGAGGCCGGGCCTTCAGTTTCTCCGCTCCCACCCTATGGAATGCCATCCCTCAATCCCTCCGTTTCGCCTCTTCCCTTTCCTCTTTCAAGGCCGGTTTGAATCTTCGATCGTGCCTTTTGTTCCACCCCGAACTCTTTTACCTCCCCTTCGTGTTTCACCCCTTCCCAAACACTCCCCTCCCAGCTCGGGTCACACGCCTCTTGTTCAGCGCCTTGGGACGTCCTCCCGACGTGAAAGGCGCTCTATAAATTGTTTTTGTTGTTGTTGTTGTGTGTGTGAAGTAAGGAAACTTGCTCAAGGTTTCGCTTTGGCCAGGAATCGAACCTGGGTCTCTCGCTTTAATGGTGAGTGCTGTAACCACTGAACTACAGGACTGTACAGATACACTGTAAAGTGGAGTGATGAGATATTTTGTGTGTGAAATAACACTCCACAAATGACCAGTGGTTCCCCACCCATATACTCACCTGTACTAAACACCGTCTCCCCCATCATACCAGTCCTCGCCTCGCTCTCTATCACAGAATGGATCAATTTCAAGATCCCCTTACTCATCTTCAAATCCTTGCACACCCTGGTACCTCCCTACCTACATATTCCTCACTTCACCACCCACATCTTCCGCTCGGTTGGCTCCGGCCTCCTGCTTGTCCCTTATCTCCTCCCGCTCCACCATCACCGGCTGCGCTTTCAGCCACTACACCCTCAAAACTCTGTCACTCTCATCCCAATTCCTTCCAGTTTCCCTTTCCCCTGCTTCCATCTCTTTTAGATACCTCCTCCCTCCCCCGGCCAGGCGTCAAGCTCCATCACTGAAGTGCTCTGAGACGCTGTCTGGCAGGTAGGGCGTCTGTGTCAATTGTTGTTGATGAAATCACTTGTGTATTGTTCTCTGTTGTTACTGGTTATTAACAGCTCCACACATGGTAACTAATGGGAAAGACATCCACTAGGTTATTTTTGCTGCAAATCCCTTATTTTTTCATATTGTAAATAAAACATTTTGACACTTTCCACACTGTGTGGACATTATGGTAATAAATGGGTTCAGAAGTCAAAAAATAATGTTCCTCACGTCTGATCCAGTGCCTCTCACTTCTCCAAGGATTCACTGAAAAGTGTAGTGACTATGTGCTTCCCAGCTTTGCTCCTTTCTCTCTCGCCACTCCCTCCTTCAAACTCTTCAATCTGGCTTCCATGCTGCCCATAACACGGAGACATCCTTGTCAAAGTCTCTGTGACTAGGGCTCTATCTGCCTCCTTGACCTCTCTGCCGCCTTCGACACTGTTAACCACTCCATCCTCCTACACCGCCTCTCCTCTCTCCTCAATCTCCGCAGACCTGCTCTCTCCTGGTTTGACTCCTACGTCTCCCATTGTCTACACTTTGTAACCACCAATGGCTTCTCTTCTGGCCCCTGCACTGTCACCTGTGGCATCCCCCAGGGCTCTGTCCATGGCCCCTTAGTTTTCAACATCTACATGTTCCTACTTGGTGACATCATCCGCAGACATGGGGTTAACTTCCACATGTTTGCGGGTAACAAGTCTATCTCTCTGCCTCTACCCTCGACTCCAGAATTACTGCTGTTTTAGCAGATTGTCTGTCAGACATCAAGTCCTGGATGAGAGCTAACTACAGTTGAATGTCAGCAAGACAGAGGCCAGCGCCTTCATGCACCAGGCACTGGCAGCATCAACCTCCATAGCTGCTCACTCGATCTCTCCAACCCAGTCAGGAACCTAGGTGTCTTGTTCAACCCTCAACTGTCTTTCCTCCATTACATCCAAGCAATGACTTGCTCTGCCTTTCCCCATCTCCGCAACATTGCCCAACTCCACCATTACTTCACCCCCAAAACTGCTGAAACCCTCATCCATGCCTTCATTACATCCCGGCTCAATTATGCAAATGTCCTGCTGGTCGGCCTTCCCAATTCCTCCCTTCCCAGACTGTAGATAATCCAGAATTCTTGTGGCCCGTGTCCTTTTCCGTTCCAAACTCCATGATCCCATCTTCCTCCACCTCGCCCGACTCCAACGGCTTCCCATCATCCAGAGGATACTGGTCCACACATTTAAAGCCCTCCACAACCTCGCTCCCCCCCTACATCCTATACCCTTACCAACCATCCCCTTCCTCCACTTAGCGGGCTCTGCCCTCAACCTCTGGAACTCCATCCCACAGTCGCTCCGCCTCACCCCCTCCCTGGTCTCCTTGAAGTCCCACCTCAAGGCTCCTCTTCGATGGTCCCATCGGCAACTCCGAATCTCCCCCTTCCCTCCTCCCCGTCCCCAGCTCTGGTCTGACACAGTGACTGTTCAGCGCCTTAGGACGTCCTCCTGACGTGAAAGGTGCTACACAAGTATTAATTTTGTTGTTGTTGAAGCAAGACAGTGATTTCATCTGGGGGACTGTCAGCCGGGAAACTGGGAGAGAGAAACTCCCTTTTCTTTTCCAACTTCATCTGAACAGGACTCAGATGGGGAGTGATTATTCTTCTAAATATTATTATCTATCTCTGGGGTTTCCATGTGTAGGTGGGAGGCATGGCATTCTCAGTTGGGTTTGGAGACTTAAACAATGGTGACAGGTTTCCGTAAGTGTTAAGAAACCCAGTTGACCAAAATAAATGACTAAATTTGGCCGCTAGGTGCCAATGTATTGAATGCACCAACTCCCAAATAAATTAGTCATGAAGCCTTGGTTTGCTATTCTTTTGGATGGATTTGTTCACAGTCCGACTTTTCACACTCAGTGTCCCTTTAAAATCATCTTTACATCTGATCTGTACCGCATCTATATTTCATCTATACCAGGAGCACAGGATGCAGAGCTACACCCTGTGTATCTGCTGGGAGCTGGGGCAGGTCCATCCGAACACGGGCATTTCATCATCATCGGCCATGAACCTGGTGAACTCCCTCGTCAACATCTTGGAGTGGTTCCCCTGCGAGGCCTTTCACTTTGTCCAGTGCTGCAACAACAACAAACAACACAATTGCACTTACCGTATATCTCCGCGTATAAGGGGCACTTTTTTTCAGGTCGGAAGATCTCGAAAGTTGGGGGTGCGCCCTATACGCAGATACAAGCAATTTTGAACCTCGGAAATACAGTAAACAGGAGGGGCGGCCGGCGCGCTGTCAGCCGGGGTTTGGTCAGTGTCCGGCGGGGGTTGGGGGGAGCGGGTGACGGGGCTTCGGCCTCGGCCGCCCGGGCAGCGGCAGCAGCAGCGGACTTCAGTGCTGTGCTTACCTTCTGCCGAACCCAGTCTGCCTGCCTCACTCCCTGCCGCTCTCTCTCCCTGCCTGCCTCTCCCTGCCTGCCTGCCTGCTTCCCTCCCTCCCTCCCTGCCTGCGTCCCGGCCTGCCTCTCTCCCTCTCTCTCTCTCCCGTGCTGCCGGCCTGCCTGCCTCCCTCTCTCTCTCCCAGGCTGCCTGCCCGCCTCCCTCTCTCTCTCCCGGGCTGCCGGCCTGCCTATCTCCCTCTCCCTCTCTCTCCCGGGCTGCCGGCCTGCCTATCTCCCTCTCCCTCTCTCTCCCGGGCTGCCGGCCTGCCTTTCTCCCTCTCTCTCTCTCTCCCGGGCTGCCGGCCTGCCTCTCTCCCTCTCCCTCTCTCTCCCACGCTGCCGGCCTGCCTCTCTCTCTCTCCCACGCTGCCGGCCTGCCTCTCTCTCTCCCTACCTACCTGTCTCTCCTGTCTCTCCTCCCTTCTGCCGGCAATATCATTGAAAATGCTTCAGTTTCTTTTCACCAAGAAAAGGTAAAAAGTGGGGGGGTGCGCCTTATACGCGGAGATAATACGGTATATATATAGTGCTTTTCACATTGGGAGGATGTCCCAAAAGCGCTGCAAGGCGCAGATCATGTGGCCGCCGGAGATCCAGAGGCGGTGGGGCTGCTGCTGCGCTGGGGAGAGCTCTGATTTGGCTGGGCTGGGGAGAGCTCTGGTGTGGGCATAGACACACATGGAAACCCGTCATTCTACTCCCACATCGAGTTGTCATTGAAGCCGCGAGTAATTTTGTTTTGAATATTAAAATTGGTGTTAAAAAAAGAGGGACGAAACACCACCTGAAAATAAAGTGTGAGTGAGAAAAGAGGAATGTTAGATAAAGAAAAAAGAGGGTGGAAAGAGAGGGATTAAAGAGAGAGATAAAAGAGAGCGGGGAAATGGAGGGAGTGAGAGAGTAAGAATGAGGAAAGAAAGAGAGGGAAAGTGTGAGGACGGAGAGAGAGTGAGGAAAAGAGAGGGAGGGGAAGCGAGAGAGAGAAAAGAGAGAGGGTGGGCAGGCAGAGAGTGAGAGAAAGATTGAGGAAAGGGGAAGAAGAAAAAGTGAGAGACAGAGAAAGAGGAAATAAATAGGAAGTTAGTTGGCTGCCAGGAATGGCAACAAAGTAGCTGCAGTGAGGCGGGTGTAGTGGGCATGCGCAGTGTCCACAATGTGCTGACGGGGAGGTGGTAGTGAGCATGCGCAGTGGATGGGGTGACTCGGCGCTGGTGTTAGTGAGGAGGAGCAGTTATTTGTGTATCGGCGCCGCTGGTGTAGTGGTATCATGCAAGATTCCCATTCTTGCGACCCGGGTTCGATTCCCGGGCGGCGCATCAATTTTTTTCAATGCGATGAACACAAGGGAGTTCTAAAATCATCTTCATTATTGTAAATCATCTTAATAATAGCTATTATTATTTAATAAATATTAATGATTATTATTAATAATATTTGAAATAATCTCTATGATTATTATTGCTGCCCAGCCACTGGTTATATATACATATTGTTTATTCATTATTTTGTAGTATTATTTATTATTTAGTGATACCATTGATTGGTTACTTAGTAATATAATTTAAAAATATAATTTATGACTTAATTAGTAACATTTATTACATTATTTAGCATTATTATTTATGACTTTTTTAATAATTATTTAGTAAATTACTTATTTCGTAACAAAGTCAATCCTTGCCGAACAAGACTTTCTTGAGTGCAAATTCAACTATACACAAATAAATAAATGTGGCACTTTTTTGCGGAACGCAGTAAAATTGAGTATACGCGCTGGCTGGCCCCACACGCATGCGCACTTGGGAGGATGTCGGCCCCGTGCATATGCGCACTTGGGAGGATGCCACCAGCTCCTGCCTAAGTCCAACAATTCCTTGGCCTTGGACTGTTAACCCCTCTCCAAGTTCACCATCCTCATCATCATCATCATTCATTGGTAAAGTACAATCAAGGTTGTTTCGTTCATATTTACTGTACTGTATTCATATAGTCTAACACTTCCAGGACCAAAGGTAAAATAATTTAGCCTAGCTGCGGTAGTGTAAGGTGCTGTTTTATTGTCCCCAGTGAGTCTGTGAGAGTGGGCCAGCCGGCTGTAGCCCACCTCATTACGTACCTTGTGTTGGTCGGGTGAGGATGTGCCTGGAGGCCTTGAGGTTGGATAGCCTGTGGATGGATTTTCCCAAACCCCATTTTTTCACATTACTTATTAAGCTTACTGAACGCGATTTTACTGAGGGCACTGTTTTCCAGTTTTTACAGTTTCCAACGTAAACCCAGTGTTTGGCGAGGATCTACTGTATTGTTTGTTCATTGGCAATATAATTCATCATTATTTTGTGAAAGCTTTCATTTAAATTTGAATAACGTTTTTATTACAATTTACTGAAACAAATGTCTGAAATATCATTATTATTTATTGAGGTGTGTAGGATTACTCCTAAACCCCTTCAAGGTGTAATTGTTATTTACTGAGATACGTTTCGCCCACAAAATACAAGACACTACTGTTTACAATATATTCTGTGAAGTGCTTTGAGACGTCTCAATGACCTGATAAGCCACTATGTCAAATGCAAGGATTTGTTAGCCAGCCAGTGAATGAGTTAGTCAGTGAGCTAGTTCGTCAGTAGGTCAGTGAGCTAGTTAGCACATCAGTGAGTTTATTTGTGAGTAGCTAGCTAGTTAAAAAGTTAGTCAGTGAGTGTCCTAGATACAACAACAACAACAGCAAAATTGCACTTATATACCGCCTTTCGCGTTGGGAGGATATCCCAAAGCGCTGAACAGTCAGATCAACAACAACAACAAAACTTACATTTAATAGCGCCTTTCACGTCGAGAGGACGTCCCAAGGCGCTGTACAGTCAGGTAGGACAAGAGCAGGGTGGGAAGGATCAGGGCAGGATGAAGAATAGTAGGAAAAGTAACTGTATATTAGTGGGCGAAACGTGGCAGCCAAATTGCGCACAGCAGTGTCCCACAATCAGTCATGGAAGTGGGACTAGCGGCAAAAGGGGGTAAAGAAGCAAAAGGGGAGGGGTCGAGGCAGGGGGAAGAAAAGCAGGAAAGTCAACTGTATACTTGTGGGCGAAACGCGGCAGCCAAATTGCGCACAGCAGTGTCCCCACAAACAATCGCGAAAATGGGGCCAGGGGAGAAAGGGGTAAAGAGGGTAAGGGGGGACAGGGAGGGAAAGGTGGGATGGGATAGGGTTAGGGAGGAAGAGAGGGGAGAAAGGGGGGTAAGGAAGAGAGGGAGGGAAAGATGGGTGGGGGCAAGATCAGGAAGAGGGAAGAGGGAGGGAAGGGGAAAAGGGAGGAGAGAAAGTGGGGAAAGAGAGTGAGGGAAGAAGAAGATGGGGGCAGGGGTGGGGGGAATCAAACAACAATAATAAACAACAAAAGCAATAATATTAACAACAAAAACAGCAACAAACAACAACCAACAATCGTCCAGCAACCACTCCTTGTCCTCTCCGCCCGCCTGGATGATCCCTGAGATGGTGGGAAAAAAGGGCCCAGTGTGGCGTCAGGCCCCCAAACCGACCGGCTCCTCAGTCGGTGAACCCGGGGACTCTGTGATGGCCCTGGCACCTCGGACACGGTGTGTCTGGCCGGCTCGCACAGCAGCAGCAGCAGCAGCCCGATCGCCGTCTGGATCTCCCGCGAGATGATCCGTCGCTTGCAGCACCTGGGCGCTCTCCCCCTCGCTCCCCCCCTCACTCTCCCCCTCGCGGAAGACGTGCGCCACCCGCTGCCTGAGGAAAGTGCCGAGGTCGCGGCCTTCCTAGGTCCTGTCGAGGGGCCACTCTTTGCACAGCCGGAGGAAGCGCCGACAGTGAGTGGCCGCCAGGACCTGAGCCGGGGTGGGGGGGGAACGGGAGGATCGGGGTAGGGGGAGGGCGGAAGGGGAAGAGTTAGTGGGGCAGCCGAAGGCGCAGTCGAAGAGGAAGGTCTTGAGTCCGGCCTTGAAGGAGGAAAGGGAGGAAACAAGGCGTAGGGGCTGTGGGATGGGGTTTCACAGTGTGGGAGCAGAGAGGCTGAAAGCCCGGCCGCCGATGGTTGGGAACAGAGGGTGCGGGTACAGGCTGATAGGGAGACAGTAGGTCAGAGAGACGGGGGAGGGGAGAAAAGCCGTGAATGGCCTTGAAAGTGAGGACGAGGATCTTGAATTGGATCCGCTGGGGGATGGGGAGCCAGTGGAGACGGGCGAGGGAGGGAGTGATGTGGTCGCGAAGCCTGGTGCGTGAGAGAACACGAGCTGCAGAGTTCTGAATGATCTGCAGCCTGTGAAGGGAGGAGCTGGGGAGGCCGACGAGGAGAGAGTTGCCGTAGTCGAGCCTGGAAGTGATGAAGGCGTGAGGGATGAGAGTTTCGGCGACATGGGGGGTGAGGGAGTGGCGGAGTCTGGCAATATTGCGGAGGTGATGGAAGGCTATGCGGATGTGGGGGAGGAAGGACAGCTCGGGGTCGAACAAGACGCCCAGATTCCTGATTGGCTTCGAGAGGTGGGGAGAGCAGCCTTGAACACTGATGTTGTCAGCGCCTGAGGTACGGAGGAGCTGACTTGAGCCAATCAGTAGCCTCCGTCTTGTTGACGTTGAGTTGAAGGAAATTTGCTCTCGTCCAGGACTCGATGTGGGACAGACACGCAGTCAGAACGCCAGTGGTCCTGGAATCGAGGGTGGACACGGAGAGGTAGAGTTGGGTGTCATCCGCGTACACGTGGAAATTGACCCCATGTCTGTGGATAATGTCGCCCAGGGGGAGAGTGTAGAGGGTGAAGAGCAGGGGACCAAGGACAGAGCCCTGGGGAACGCCGCATGTGACTGCGTGGGGGCTGGAGGAGAAGCCGCTGGAGGAGACAACGTGAAGGCGGTGGGAGAGATAGGACCAGTGAGCTGGTGAGTTCGTTAGTCAGTAGGTTAGTGAGGTATATATTTAGTGAGCCAGTTAGTTAGCTGGTTAGTTAGTTATTGAGCTGGTCAGTCAGTGAGTTGGTTAGTGAGCGGCTGGGATTGGCGCATGCGCCGTTGCGGCTGTTGGTGCGGGAGCCGCCATCTTGCGGCTGAGGGTCATTTTCCGGCTTTTGTCGCTGCCGCCGCCTCCCCCCACCTCAGCCCCCCCCCCCCCCCCCCCCCAACCTCAGCATTGCCCTGACCCTCAGCCCTACCCCCCTCCTCCCGCCGTCCATGATGGAGGATGACGGGCAGCCGCGGACACTGTGAGTATCTCCGAGGGTGGGGGGGATTAGGCCTCACAGCCTCGGTCTCTCCTACCGCCAACCGCGCCTACCTCACTCTCACTCACCGGGTCGGTCGCCACCGCACACCGGAGGTAGAGAGGCCCAGGACTCCCGGGAAAACCCGCCGCGGGGCAGAGACAGAGCCCCAGAGGTTCGGGGACACGATGGAGAGACACACAAGGAGGGGGGAGAGTGAGACACACATAGACACACACACTGGGTGGTGGAGAAGGAGATACACACACACAGGGGGTGAGGGAGACACACACAGGTTGTGGGTAGGAGAGAGAGAGAGCCAGGGGGTGAGGGAGAGACAGAGAGTTTCATTTTGTTTTCATTAGATGCAGATTTTATGCCCAAACATACAAACAACAAGTGGCATTGATATAGAGCCCCTCACACAGGGTAGCTTCCCAAAGGGGCTTGTCACTAAACAATTTTCACCTTTCACCTCTCATCTTTCTTGGTCTCCCCCTACCCTCCCCACCCCACCTCCATCCCATCTCCCTTGTTCTGCTCCCCTCGTCCCATCCCTCACATTCCTGCTTGGATGTGAAACAAGGGTTTGGGCGCTGACGTGTGTTAAACTAAAATAATAATCATTGTGATTGACACAGCGCCGTATACATCTTCTGGACGTTTCAAAGCGTTTCATAGAATATACTGTAAAGTGAATTCACTGTATATTTATGGGCGAAATGTGTTTCAGTGCCTTGGGACTTCCTCCCGACATGAAAGGCGGGAGTTGTTAAGTTCTCAACTGAGTTTGGCTAATCGAGTATATTCAAATCCTTTTCTATAAATACTTGTCTGGATAATGTACAGTGGTTAAATGGGTTTTGCCATCTCTTTGGGATTCATAATAATAATCATTGCATTTGATATAGGGCCTTATAAGAACAAGGAGCAGGAGTAGGCCATTCGGCCCTTCGAGCCTGCCCCCCAATTAATAAGATAGGCTGATCTTCTCACATAACTCTGATTACCTGCCCTATCCCCATATCCCCCAATCCCTCTATTTTTCAAAAATCTATAAGACTCAGCCTTGAAAATGTTCAAGGACTGAGCATCTACAGCCTTCTGGGGGAGTGAATTCCATAAACTCACTACCCTCTGAGTGAAGAAATGTTTCCTCAACTCTGTTCTAAAAGGCTGACCCTTAATTTTAAGACTGTGACCCCTGGTTATAGATTCTTCTACCAGGGGAAACAGTCCCTCAGTGTCCACTTTATCTAGCCCTTTAAGAATCTTATATGTTTCAATAAGATCCCCCCTAATTCTTCTGTACTCTAGAGAATACAGCCCTAGTTTATTCAACCTATCCTCATAGGTCAGTCCCCTCATCCCAGGAACTAACCTAGTGAATCTCTAAGGCAAGTATGTCCTTTTTAAATAAGGAGATCAAAACTGCACACAATACTCACCAAAACCCTATACAGTTGCAGCAAGACTTCCCTACTCTTATACTCCAAACCTTTTGAAATGAAAGCTAGCATTCCGTTCGCCTTCTTAGTTGCTTGCTGCACCTGCAAACTAACTTTTTGGAACTGGTGTACAAGGACACCCAAATCCCTTTGACACTAACACTATCTAACTTCTCCCCCTCTAGAAAATAATTTATTCTTTTATTCTTGCTACCCAGGTGACCTAGCCTATCTAGCCTTTCCCCACAACTGAAGTCCCTCAATCCTAGTACCATTCTAGTAAACCTTCTTTGCACCCTTTGCCTTAACATGCTTTCTGTAGTGTGGTGACCAGAATTGGACACAGTACTCCAGCTGAGGCCTAACCAAAGTTTTATAGAGGTTAGTCAGCACTTCCTGACTTTTGTACTCTATACCACTATTTATAAAGCCTAGTATCCC
The DNA here is from genome assembly GCA_035084275.1 of Hydrolagus colliei. Lineage (NCBI taxonomy): Eukaryota > Metazoa > Chordata > Chondrichthyes > Chimaeriformes > Chimaeridae > Hydrolagus > Hydrolagus colliei. The sequence goes on from CM068777.1 coordinate 1,749,130, forward strand.
ATATGCCTTCTTAATGGCTTTGTCTACCTGCCCTGCCACCTTCAAAGAGTCACTAACACAAATCCCCAGGTCTCTCGGTTCCCTCACACCCCTTAAAATTATATTATCTAGCCTATATTGCATCCCCTCATTTCTTCTCCCAAAATGTATCACCTCACACTTCTCTGCATTAAACTTCATTTACCCACTTTGTCATTTTATCTATATCTTCTTGCAGATGGTTACTATCCTCCTCACTATTTACTTTCCTCCCTAACTTAGTATCATCTGCAAACTTGGAAACTGTGCACCCTACACCAGATCATTATTATATATTAAACAGAGCAGTGGTCCCAATACCGATCCCTGGGGGACGCCACTGCACACTTCCCTCCAGTCTGAAAAACAGCCGCTCACCACAACTGCTTTCTGTATCGCAGTCAGTTGTGGATCCACGCTGCCACTGTCCCTTTCACGCTGTGGGCCTCTAGTTTCCTATAAGTCTCTCATATGGCATTTTGACAAATGTCTTTTTAAAGTCCATGTAAACCACATCAACTGCGCTACCCTCATCCACCCATTCCGTTACCTCATCGAAAAATTCTATCAGATTTGTAGGGCAATATTTGCCTTTTAACAAATCCATGCTGGCTGTCCTTTATTAACCTATATCTTTCTAAGTGAAGATCTATCTTGTCCGTGATTATAGACTCTAGAATTTTGCCCACTACCTAGATTTCCTCCTTGTCCCCTAATTGGCCCCATCCTACCCTTGACCAATCTTTTACTCTTAATATGTTTGTAAAATCCCTTTGCGTTCCCTTTAAAGTTACCTGCTAATTGTCTCATGCAGTCTTTTTGCCCTCTAATTTCCAAGATCATGGCTGATCTTCTAATCTGACTCCACCTGCCCCACCTTATCCCCATATGCCTTAATCCCTTTATCTATAAGAAATCTATCAATTTCAGTCTTGAATGTATTCAAGAATATACTGCAAAGTGTAGTAGTGACTACATTTTTATGCATAAAAAGCGGCAGCATAGTAGTACCTTACAAATATTTCAGACACCAAACATTTTTATTACTTCTGGAAAAGCGATATGCCAGTCGACTAACAACTGTGTTCCTACTTACGAGCCTGTGGAGTAAGGAAACTTGCCCAAGGTTTTGCCCTAACCAGGAATTGAATTCGGGTCTCTCTTTTGCGATGCAAGTGCTCTAACTAACCACTGAGCTACAGGACTCCATGGTGTAATTGACTCACAATAGCAATCTCGGCAGTTTCAGCTGGTTAATCTCCAGTAGGACTGTTACTTGTGGAGTCATGTAGCTCAGTGGTTGGAGCTCTCGCTTTGCAAGCTAGAGGATCCGGTTCAATTTATCAACAACAACAACCACTTTGATTTATATAGCGCCCTCCACGCCGGACGGCGTCTCAGAGTGCTTTAAGTTCCTGGGCATGGCGAAACCTTAGGCAAGGTTACTACACACACACACACATCTCTTTTTATCTAGCAGTAAGTAGGAACCCAGTTGTTAGTAAATAAGTTAAATAATAATGATATGAAAATTATAATATTTCACACAATCCATGTATGAACTGAACAAGCTGGCCCTTGAGGGAATGTCATGTAATGATTGGCAAACTTGCCCACAAAATATTAAGTCATATTAATTACTCTTACAGTATGTTCTGTGAAGCGCTTTGAGACGTGAGTAAGGCTCCCCCCACCCCCCTCCATACTCAGTTCGGGACTGAAGCATGCAATGTCAAAAATGTCAAGCACCTCGGGACGTCCTCTCGATGTGAAAGGTGCTGTACGAGTGTAATTTAGTTGGTGTTGATGTTGTTCTATCAAAAGCAACGATTATTAGACGTCCTCCTGACATGAAAGGCGGTATGCTATACAAGTGTAATTTTGTTGTTATTATGAATATTATATAATGAGTTTCCTGTCTATTGTGGGAAGGATTGTGAAAATAAATTGTCTGTATACTTGCACAATTAGGTCTCGTGTCATAACATGCACAAAAGCAGGTTAGATTTCTTTTCGTTAGCCGGGTGTCTGAAACATGCAGAAACCCGTTACCGTTGCTTAAGAGTCACCAAACCCAACTGAGAATTGCCTGCCTCCCACCTCCACATGGAAATCCCAGAGATAGATTGTTGGGATGGAATGCGCTCTCTCTCTCTGGAAGGATGCCCCTGTTAACCTAATTCCCGGAGACTATTAGGCGCAGGTTAGCAAGAGCCAAGGCTTGAGGAGGGGGGGAGCCTGATGGAGTCTAACCAACTAAACCCACACATAGTTTGGCCATTGATATCACTGTCTGGAAAAGCTTTCCCACTACTTTTCCAGCTAGGATCAGGACCCTCCCTGTTGGTTCATCTGTTTGTTAGGGCTTTGCCTGCAGGGTTAACAGGAGCTGTAGTGAGAGGATTCCCTGCCCTCAGTGACTGGTCTGCCCTTCCAGATCCTGCTGATGAGCCAGGGCTGGGGCTGTGCTGTCGTCTATATGGAGAGCCCTGGATATACTGCGGACCCACCTGGCTCAGGAACGGGATGAAAGACTGTCACAGAGGGGCTGGCTCAATTCTGATATACCATTGCTAAACTAGGAGACCCTACTTACCTCCCCCCAAATCACGATCTTAGGCTTTCAAGGATAGAAGGGAAGATTGAGGGATAGAGGAATTCTGTCACCTTGAGATAGTACCATAGAAATTCATACCACAGCAAGGGGACCATTTAACCAGTATATTGAGTTTCTTCCTCCCATAAAGCCCTCTATCCAAACCCCCAATTGCCTTCTGCTGGGAATGAATAGGCTGCAGTGAAATGAGTTCTGTTTGTTTCATAGTGAGGAGGCATCAAATAAATACATTTGTATTCAGCTTCAGATTTTGCAGTGTGACTTATTCAAAGGTAAGGATTAATTTAATTAGGCAGTGTGTCACCCATCACCATGTAAACTGCACAATATATCTTAGAGAAAGATTCCTTGGATAACAACAACAAATTAATAATAATCCTTGCATTTAATATTAGCGCTTTTCACATCTAGACGTCTCAAAGAGTCTCAAAATATACTGTAAAGTGAATTGACTGTATATTTATGGGTGAAATGCAGCATCCGATTGCGCACAGCAGCGTCCCCCACAAACAGTCATGGATTGAAATGACCAATTTATTATTGTTTTATTTTGAGGTGTGTGTGGAGTAAGAAAACTTGCCCAAGGTTTCTCCCCGCCTGGAATTGAACCTAGGTCTCTCGCTTGCAAGATGAGTGCTCTAACCTCTGAGCTACAGGACTTCACTATATAAACTTGCATTTATATAGCACCCCTTATGCAGGGTAGCACTGCAAAGTGCTGCACAGTCAGGGATTTGGACCCGACCTGGGGGGTTGGGATCACGAGAGGTGGAGGGTAGGGATAGGGCGGGTGACTGAATGTGCGATTGAAGACAAGAGTGTTGAGATGCACCTTGAAGGAGGCGAGGGAAGGAGCGAAGCGGAGGGACTGGGATGGAATTGCAAATGGATGGGGGCAGAGAGGCTGAAGGCCTGACCGTTGTCCCTGTGCTGTCTCTATGGCTTTAACGGTTTAAGTTTTAAGCTGTTGTTTAGTACTAAACTTGTAACAGAACTAGTGAGTGTAACTAGTGAGTGTAACTAGTGAGTGTAACTTGTCTCATTCTTAAACAAGGACCAGGATGTTTTTAAACATGTTTATGATGTTGCAATTCTGCAGCAGTCTTTATTTGAAGGTTAATGTGCTTAATCTCCCACCAACCCCCCCAAAAAATGTTTGGTTTCACTCTGAAGATCACTTAACATGTTGCATCAGTGCATATTTAAGGTGCTGTAAAGTTCAGGGAAATCAGTGTTTCACTTACAGTACAACAACAGCAAAATTACACGTGTAAAGCTCCTTTGATGTCGGGAGGAAGTCCCAAGGCGCTGGATAGTCAGTGTTTCGGACTCAAGCTGAGGTTGGGATCAGGGAGGGTAGAGAGAAGGGGGAGAGGGGGGGAACGGGTGGTGATCAATGGCAGTTGGTTGAAGACATGTATCTTGAGGCAGGCATGGAGGGGGTGAGGAGGAGGAACTGCGAGATGGAATTCCAGAGGTTAGTGGCAGAGCGGCTGAAGGCTCGCCCGCTGGTTGTGGGGTGCAGAGATGAAATGCGGCGAGGAATGGAAGGCGGAATTGAAAGGTGCGGACCAAGATCTTGAATTGAATCTTCTGGGAGATGAGGAGCCAACGGGGTCAGACGAGAATGGGGGAGATAGCGTCATGGAGCTTGGTGCAGGAGTGGACACAAGCCACAGAATTCTACAGCTTATAGAGGTATGCGTTGGGGAGGCCGACAATTAGGGCATTGGCGTAGTTGAGGCTGGACATGAAGGCATGAATGAGTTTCAGTGGCCTGAGGGGTCAGGTCGTGGCGGAATTGGGAAATATTACGGAGGTAAGGGAAGGCAGAGCAGAACATAGCTTGGACGTGGGGGAGGAAGACAGTTGAGGATAGAACAAGACACCTAGGTTCCTGACTGGCTTGGTGCAGCGCCCACTACCCTAACTGCCCAACCATCGGCGGCTGGGCTTTCAGCCTCTCTGCTCCCACACTGTGGAACTCTATCTCGCAGCCACTCCGCCTTGCTTCCTCCCTTTCCTCCTTCAAGGCCGATCTCAAGACCTTCCTCTTCGCCCATGCCTTTGGCTGCCCCACTAATTCTTCCCCCTCCCCTTTCCCCTAACCCGACTCTACCCCCTCTACCCGCTCGAGTCCTGACCTGACTGTTCAGTGATTTGGGACGTCCACCCAACGTGAAAGGTGCTTTATAAGTGCAATTTTGTTGTTGTTGATGGTGGTTTGGTGGAGTGTGTATCCTTGGAAGTTGATGCTACCTTGAACAAACAATAACAATAAAATTACATTTATAGAGCGCCTATCATGTCAGTAGGACATCCCAAGGCGCTGAACAATCAGGGGTTGGGACCTGAGCAAGGGTGAGGGGCAGGGTGGGGGGGAGGCGAGGGAGAGAGATGGGAGGGCCCCGGAAGGGCGGCAAAAGGCGCGATCGAAGAGGAAGGTCTTGAGGCCGCCTTGAAGGAGGCAAGGTTGGAAGCAAGGCAAACAGACTGGGATGGAGATCCAGAATGCGGGGGCAGATTAACACAATAATAATAATCCTTGCATTTGATATGTCACCTTGTGACGTCTTCGAGACGTCTCAGAGTGCTACACAGAATACACTGTTGTTTTTTCGCTGTTATAAACTGTCACTGTTATTTGAAGACCTCGTTGACTGTTAAATGCAATTGAACCACCACTTCAAGTAGCCAGTTCCCACAATCTCCCCACCTTCTGAGTGAAGTAGTTCCTCCTAAATTCTCCTCATGACTCTGTGTAAGCCAAACAAACAAACAAACAAATTAACTATCAATAGTCAATGAAGTGATCAGCAACAATTAGGTCAAGCTGTTGATCTGCAAATGGAATTCGGGCCATCATAATTTTGTGTGTAATTCTTTTGATATAAACAATAATAATGATAATCCTTGAATCATCTTAGCACGTCTTTGAGAAGCCTCAAAGAGTGAACTTGTTAGAGTGAACTCAAAACAAAAGTGACTGGGAACACTTTCTCAGCGGGTTAGGCACCATCTATGGAGAGAGGAACGTAAGTTAATATTTCAGGTTGATGACCTTTCATCAGAACTGTAAAGTCAATTGACTTGTTATCTGGTTTTCATGTACTGGCTTGGTGAAGTGGAGTGTGCATCCATGGAGGTTGAGGTTGTGCACTGATATGCCTCTGTTATTTGACAGATATGTGGGGAACCTCTCCAGAGATGTGACAGAAGCCCTTATTTTACAACTCTTCAGTCAGATCGGACCTTGCAAAAGCTGTAAAATGATTGTTGAGGTAAGTGATAATTAGCATCCTGCAGCTTGGTGACTAAAGCACTTGTCTTACAAGCTGGAGACCTGGGTTCGATTCCAGGCAGGTCAGGGCAAAACCTTTGGAAGTTTCCTTACTCCACACGCCTACCGTATACCTCCGCATATAAGGCGCACTTTTTTGCACGTCGGAAGATGTCTAAAGTTGGGGGTGCGCCCTATACGCAGATACAAGAAATTTTGAGCCTCGGAAATACAGTAAACAGGAGGGGCGGCTGGCGCGCTGTCAGTCGGGGTTTGGTCAGTGTCCGGCGGGGGTTGGGGGGGAGCGGGTGACGGGGCTTCGGCCTTGGCCGCCCGGGCAGCGGCTTAGCAGCGAACATCAGTGCCGTGCCTGCTGCCTGCCTTCTGCCAAACCCAGTTTGCCTGCCTCACTCCCTGCCGCTCTCTCTCCCTGCCTGCCTGCCTCTCCCACCCTCCCTGCCTGCGTGCCTGCCTGCCTCTCTCCCTCTCTCTCTCCCTGGCTGCCTGCCTGCCTCTCTCCCTCTCTCTCTCCCTGGCTGCCTGCCTGCCTCTCTCTCTCCCTGGCTGCCTACCTGCCTCTCTCCCTCTCTCTCCCTGGCTGCCTGCCTCCCTCCCTCTCTCTCTCCCTCCCTCCCTGGCTGCCTGCCTGCCTCTCTCGTTCCCTCCCTCCCTCTCTCCCTCTCTCTTTCTCCCTGGCTGCCTGCCTGCCTCTCTCCCTCTCTCTCTCCCTGGCTGCCTGTCTGCCTCTCTCCGTCTCTGCCTGGCTGCCTGCCTCTCTCCCTCTCTCTCTCCCTGGCTGCCTCCCTCCCTCCCTCCCTGTCTGCCTGTCTGCCTCCCTCCCTGCATGCCTGCCTGCCTCTCTTCCTGTCTGTCTGCCTGCCTGCCTGTCTCCCTCTCTCCCTCCCTGGCTGCCTGCCTCTCTCCCTCCCTACCTACCTGTCTCTCCTGTCTCTCCTCCCTTCTGTCGGCAATATCATTGAAAATGCTTCCGTTTTTTTTTCACCAAGAAAAGGTCAAAAGTGGGGGGGGTGCGCCTTATAAGCGGAGATATACCGTAATTATAATGTAATTATAAATCCTTCAAAAATAAATTGGTCATTTCAATCCACGACTGTTTGTGCGGAATTTGCTGTCGCATGCAATTGACAAACGCAGTTCGTCCACATATCATAGAATCTTACGGCAAAAAGGAGGCCATTTGATCCATCGAGTCTGTGCCGACTTTCTAAAAGAGCAATTTAATCCACTGCCAGCTCTCTCCCCATAACTGTGTAAATCTGTCCTCCCCAAATAAATGTTGACCTCTTTTTTAAAATTATATAGTCAACTCACTGTACAGTATATTCTGTGAAGGTTCATGTCTAGAAAACATGAAATGTGCGGTATCAAATGCAAAGATTATTAATGTTATTGAACTTTTGTTTACCAACCACTTGAACTGCCCTAGAGCCTGTTCTTCTCAACGGTAGCAGCCAGAAGGAAGCAAATCAGAGTTGTACAACAACAATAATAACTTATATAGCACCCAGAGTAGCATCTCAGAGCACTTAAAAGGGGGGTAAATATAGGACAGTCCTAGAAATCTCCTCTTGAGTCCCGTCGAGTAGTGATTAGAGTGCTCACCTTGTAAGCTAGAGGACCCGGATTCATTTCCTGGGCAAGTTTCCTTACTCGGCACACAAAGGACTTTACAAAATATAGCATTAACAACCAAAACAACAAAATCACACTTGTATAGCACCTTTCACCTCACGAGGATGTTCAAAGGTGCTGGACAGTCACTGTGTCAGACCCGACACAGTGACTGTCCAGGAGTCACCGATGGGACCATCGAAGCGGAGAGTTTTGAGGCGGGACTTGAAGGAGGCCAGGGAGGGGGCGAAGCAGAGGGACCTCCAGAGGTTTGGAGCAGAGTGGCTAAAGGCCTGCCCAGCAAAGGTGAGGCAGATGGGTCAGGGGACATGAAGCAGGCCAGAGCCTGCTGCACGGAGGGAGGGGGCAGGTTGGTAAGGGGATAGGAGGTCACAGATGTAGGGTGGGGCGAGGTTGTGGAGGGCTTTAAATGTGAGGTCTTGAATTGGATCCGCTGGATGAAGGGGAGCCAATGGAGTTGGGCGAGGATGGGGAAGATGGGATCACGGAGTTTGGAACGGTGGAGGACACGGTCCACAGAGTTCTGGATTATCTGCAGCCTGTGGAGGGAGGAATTGGGAAGGCCGTCAAGCAGGGCATTTTTATAGTCGAGCCGGGATGTAATGAAGGCGTGGATGAGGGTTTCAGTAGCTTCGGGGTGAGTCGGGCAAATTAAGTGAATTAACTGTGTATGTTGCGCAAATCACAGCAGTTAATTGCAGGGCTCCACATGCAGGGCCCCACAAGCGGCCCCCACAGCAGGACTGAGTGACCAATTTAGCTTTGAGGGATTGTTATCCCAATGCACTAACTACTGAGTTGCTACTTACTGTTAGGTAAACAGAGGCGTAAGTGCATACATGCTCTAGTGCGAATATATATGTGTGTGTGTGTGAGTCTGTCTATCTGTTTGTACCTGGCTGTCTCTACCTGTCTGTTTGTGAAGCAACGGAAACGTGCCTAACCACGTCATCTCGCTTGCGAAGCGAGCGCTCTAACCACTGAGCTACAGGAACCCACCCTAAAGCTTTGTTGGAAGGTTTGGATCTCAGATGCTTTTAGGAGCTGTGTGTCTGTCCCCTTCTGCTCTCCCTGCGGGAAAGTGAATTTGCTTGTGTTTCCTGTTCACACAGACTGGCAACGACCCGTATTGTTTTGTGGAGTTTTACGAGCACCGACATGCAGCGGCAGCATTGGCAGCCATGAACGGACGGAAAATTATGGGTAAGGTAAGCTATCATCTGTAAAGGGTGAGTTGCAATTAGAAGGGTTCTCGCTATCTCTATATCTCTCTACCTGTATCTGTCTGCCTGTCTCTCTCTTGCTCTCTCTGTCTGGCTTTCATTTCATTCTCTTACACTCCCTGGATTTCCCATCCCAGAGTCCTTCCGACTCGCCCACCCCCCCTTCGACACTTTTCAAGGCACTTTTGAGACCATGCTCATCAACCATTCCTTTGGTCACTCCCCCCCTCCCCACCACCTCCCCCCCTTCTCCCTCAAGCTCAGCTCCCACTCTCAGCTGGAGTGTCAAGCACCATGAGACAGACGTCCTCCTGATATAAGGGAGCTGTGCAATTCTAATTGCTCCTGTCCTTTTTGTGCTAGCTGATATGTGTTTTGACTTTATGTCAAGACCTCAATATTTTTGTGATGCTCATAAGTCACTGCTTCCTTGAAACTCGCTCACCAAGGCAGTGTTTCCGCAGATTTGTTTTGAACCCAGCACCACCCCCTTCAATCGCAGACCCTGTCTTCAGACATGTTATAGATGTACAATCCATGCATCCCTTTCCACCTCACCATTGGTGGCAATTAAAAAAATATCAGCCATTGTGTTTTTGCTTTCTTTAATTGCTGTGTGCAATTTGCTGCTGAGTTTCACCCACAAAATAATCATTTCACTTAAAATATAGTCTGTGAAGCGTTTTGAGGCGTCTAGAAGACGTCCTAAGCCACTTATCAAATGCAAGGATTATTGTTAATATATTATTATTGAACCTGGGAAGTAGTTTTATCATAATTGTTCACAAGAGTGGTAGGCGGGCAAGACATTGGCAGATCGGTATTAAACTTCTACAAACATTTCACCAAGATAATCCACCAGGTAACTTGTGCGAGGACCAGTTAGGGTTTCTGGGTACTGAATAACACACAGTGAAAGGGGGTGTATTTTATTTTAATCTCTGAAATAAATTTCAGGAAGTCAAAGTCAACTGGGCCACAACTCCAAGCAGCCAGAAGAAAGACACAAGTAGTAAGTATTTTCTTTCTCTCCGCCGTTCTCTTTCCTGATTGGGAAACTCTGTTGGGAGTGCTATAGCTCAGTTGCTAAGAGCATTCGCCTTGCAAATGAGAGACCTGGGTTTGAATCCTGGCCAGGGCAAAATGGTTCCAGGGCAAGTTTCCTTGCACTGCACATACGACTCTATTTACCTAAAAGTAAATAAGACCCCAGTTGTCAGTGGATTGGCGGATCACTTTCCGGGGGAAATAATCCCTTTTGAAATATATATATATATACATATATACACACATATAATAATAATTTGGTCACTCAATTCACAACCATCTGTCCGCAACTAGCTGCTGCGTTTCGCCCACAAAATACAGTCACAGCACTTCACAGTGTATCCCGTGAAGGGCCTTTGAGACGTCTCGAAGACGTGATATCACATGCAGGGATTTTCTTTTGCTTATTATTATTACTTCCATCAGCTCTTGCTAAAGTCGGCACATCCTTAACCACGGGGCCTTTCGTCTCTGACGTTGTCTTTGATCTTTTTATCAGATCATTTCCATGTATTTGTTGGGGACTTGAGTCCAGAAATCACCACAGAAGATATCAAGGCAGCATTTGCACCGTTTGGAAGAATATCGTAAGTGTTTGTGGGTGTGAAATTTGGTTCGAAAGATTGTGTTGTGTGGTGTTAACTCATTCTCGCCGAGCCCGTCTTTTCAGCGAGCAATTTGGTGTAGCGGAGATTACTGTCGCTTCTGTTCACTGTCCCCCCTCCCTCCCTCCCTCCCTCCCTCCCTCCCTCCCTCCCTCCCTCCCTCCCTCCCTCCCTCCCTCCCTCCCTCCCTCCCTCCCTCCCTCCCTCCCTCCCTCCCTCCCTCCCTCCCTCCCTCCCTCCCTCCCTCCCCATCCCTCCCTCCCTCCCCTCCCCATCCCTCCCTCCCCATCCCTCCCTCCCTCCCCATCCCTCCCTCCCTCCCCATCCCTCCCTCCCTCCCCATCCCTCCCTCCCTCCCCATCCCTCCCTCCCTCCCCATCCCTCCCTCCCTCCCCATCCCTCCCTCCCCATCCCTCCCTCCCTCCCCATCCCTCCCTCCCTCCCCATCCCTCCCTCCCTCCCCATCCCTCCCTCCCTCCCCATCCCTCCCTCCCTCCCCATCCCTCCCTCCCTCCCCATCCCTCCCTCCCTCCCCATCCCTCCATCCCTCCCTCAACATCCCTCCCTCAACATCCCTCCCTCAACATCCCTCCCTCAACATCCCTCCCTTCCCACCCCCCCCTCCGCTTTGGCTGTTAGTCTCTGTCTCTGGGGTTAACCACAAAATAATTTTGCTTGGTGAAAGAAGACCATCCAGTTTGCCTTCCACCAACCTGTCAGGCACCATTATCCACCCCTAACTATTATTTCCCAAAGGAAATCTCTGATCTGCTCTTGAACAAATGGGTCTGGAATGCACTTCCTAAAATGGTGGGTGGGTTTGGAAGCAGATTCGATTTTGGTGGCTTTCAGAAAAAGGAATCGAATAGGTACTTGTAACAACAACCGTAACAACAAAATTACATTTTTAAAGCATCTTTCACGTTGGGAGGACGTCCCAAGGCGCTGAACAGCTAGGTCGGGATCTGAGCAGTGGGGGGTGGGTTGGGGTAGGGGGAAGGGAAAGGAGAGTAGGAAAGTGGGGAGAGTTAGGAAGGGAGCAGAAGGCACGGTTGAAGAGGAAAATCTTGAGACCGGCCTTGAAGGAGGAAAGGGAGGAAGCGAGGCGGAGGGATTGTGGGATAGAGTTCCAGAGTTTGAGGGCAGAGAGGCTGAAAGGAGTAGAGGGACCGATGGTAAGATACTTCGGGAGGGAGGCAGGCATGCAGCAGGCCAGAACCCGATGAACGGAGGGGATGGGGACGGGCAGATTGATAGGGAGACAACAGTTTGGAGGAAAGGATAAAATGTGCAGGGCTGTGGGGTAGGAGCAGGGGGACAGGGACTAGGCGGCAGCTTTTTCACAGGCACAGGCACCATGGGCCGAATGGTCTCCTATGATAAGAAACAACATTTTGTTCTTCTACCATCTCCCTTAGGAGCTTGGTTGGATGGAGGATGTGTGTGCATGTTGTGTGTGGATAAAATAATGGTTAACAACAACTTATATTTATATAGCTCTTTCCCTTCCTCCATGCTGGGCAGTATCTCAGAGCGCTTCACAATGGTGGAGCCCGAGGCCAAGCCAGGGGAGAGAGGGGGAAGGTAACCGTAAGCTTGGTCGGTCGGAGGGAAAAGTCTTCAGGCACGACCTGACGATAGGAAAGGAGAGGGTGAGACGAAGGGGTTGAGGGAGTAAGTTCCAGAGTTTTGGGGCGCAGTAGCTGAAAGCATGGCCGCCGAAGGTAGAGCGGAGGATTCGGGGGACAAGAGGAGGCTAGATCCAGTAGAGCGGTGGCAGCGGATACAGCTGTGAGGAGAGAGGAGGTCAGAGAGATAGAGGGGGGTGCAGAGGAGTAGAGGGACTTAAACACAAAATTGAGGATCTTGAAGTCGAGTGAAAGGGCAAAAAGGGAAGGAGATGGCTCACTGTGAAGAATGAGCTGAGGAAACCACACAAACAGGAGCAGGCCATTTAGCTCCTCCAGCCTGTTTTCCCCCAGTCTATAAGATCATGGCTGATCTGTGCCTCAACTCCTTTGCAGCCCCCTCTATCTCTTTAACCTCCTCTCTCCTCACAGCAGTCGATCCCCTGACCTGACAAACATCATCCACCTCAGTCTGGGCAATGGGAATGGATCCAGCCATAATCCACGGCCTTTTAGGGTTAAAGAGAGAGTAACATATTCCCACTAACTGTTTGGGTGAAAAACTGCCCCTGATTTCACTCCCAAATGGCCTAAATAGCTCTACTTTTAGTATAATGCCAAGAAAAGTCTTGGCACGTGCACAAGCACGCAAACATATACCATCACACACACAGACACAAATGGATCATCACACACGCACACACCATCACACACATTCATACACATACATACCATCACACACACACATACATTCATACATGACTGGTACAGCCTTCCACCACCTCTGCAGCATTGCTAGACCCCACCACTACCTCACCCACCATGCTGCTGGAACACTCATCCATGCTTTCATCATATCTAGGCTCGACTATGGGACCTCTTTTCTCATCAGCCTTCCCAGCTCCTCCCATCACAGGCTGCAGATCATTCAGAACTCTGCAGCTCATGTACTCTTCCACACCAGGCTTCACGACCACAACACTCCCACCCTCGCCCGTCTCCACTGGCTCCCCATCTCCCACAGGGTCAAATTCAAAATCCGTGTTCTCACTTTCAAGGCCATTCACGGCCTTGCCCCCGCCTATGTCTCTCCCTATCAGCCTGCCCGTCCCCTCCGTTCAGCTGGCTCTGGCCTGCTCCATGGCCCTAACCGTCCTACCATCGGTGGCCGGGCTTTCAGCCTCTCTGCCCCCACACTCTGGAACTCCATCCCGCAATCCCTTTGCCTCACTTCCTCCCTTTCCTCCTTTAAGGCCGATCTCAAGACCTACATACGCACACACACATACACACACAAACGCCTAGTGATTGAATTAATGTTTGAAAATGAACTTCACTCTCTATTTTGACAGCAGCTTCCTCCTTGAGTAATTTATTTGAGCAATAATTCTCGTTCAAAGTCTTTGGACTGAACTTGTAACCAGGGTTGATTGAAACCAGCCGCTGGTAGCAGTAAATTGAGATCTAAATAACTTGAACACTCAGCTGAAGGTTTTGAGAGCTTATAGCCTTGCTCTACAGTGAGAGCGTTCACCTCTCAAGCGAGAGGACTCGGGTTTGATTCCTGGATGGGTCAGGGCAAGACCTTAGGCATGTTTCCTTACTCCACACAGCTGTGTTTGCCCAGTATGTAGGAACCTAGTTGTTAGTCGATTGGTGAATCGCTTTCCAGGATAGTATTACCTATCAAAGAAATAGTACCTTCAAAGAAAATGATAATTTGGTCACTCAATCCATGACTGTTTGTGAGGCTTCTGGACTATGTCACTGGTGGTATAGATTGTGTTTACGTATAGAAGATAACCCTGAGAACAAACATAGCATTTCAGGTTCATCAGCACATTTTAAACTGTGAGCCAGCAACAACAACAGCAACCACAAAATGACCTTGAACCTCTTGAGTTCAGAGGGACTGTGCTAGTTTTGCATGTTGGTCTGTGTTTGGCTTCCGCTTATCCACCACCCACTGCCTCTGTTCTGCTGACTCTGGCCTTCTGTTTGTTCCTCGATTTTCCCCCTGTTCTACTATCGGCAGCCGCTACTCCCCGAAACTCTGGAACTCTCTCCTTCAATCCTTCCTCCTTGCCACCTCCTCCATAGTTTCAAATCCCACCTAAAGATCTTTTTTTGATGGTCCTTACGGTCACCTTTGCCCCTGGCTTAGACTCAGACTCCAGGAGGCTATATTTGTTGTTTTTGTAGATACGTTACCAGAATCACAGCTGCTCTCGACCAGCACCTCTTCTTGTTGTCCATTTAGTGTCCCCATTTGCTGTTTCAAATGTTTTTATATTAAGCCGCTGAGTGAGGACCTCCATTCTAATTTCCAGGCAGGGTGAAACCCTAGGCAAGTTTCCCAACTCCACTTGCGTCTGTTTACCCAGCAATAAGTAAAGAACTAACTATTTGTTGAACGGCAGATGGCTTTTCTGGGGGAGTAATAATCCCCTTCAAAAAATAAATTATAAATAAAAATAATAACAATCATTTGATGACTTTGATCCATGACTGTTTGAGCTGTGCACAATTTGCTGCCACATTTTGCCCACAAAAATAATCAATTCCCGTTACAGTGTATTCTGTGGAGCTCTTTGAGGCGTCTCAGTGAAGTGATATCAAATGCAAGGAATATTAATTTCATTATTATTATGTTCATACCTTTTGGACTTTCCAGCACCGAGATTTTCCCCAGTATGGAGCAGGAGAGCTAGTAGATAGTTCACTAAAAGATCTTAAATTTAATGGAAGCATCGCTAGATGTCACAGAGTGGAAACATGCAGGTTTCTAATATTATTAATAAAACCCTGGGGTTTTTGCCCAGAGGGTACCCTATTGCCCTGTTTCTGATCCTTGCCTTAGGACATCCTCCCGATGTTTTGGCTTTTATTTTTATGCCTAACTGGGTGTCTGACAGACGCAGAAACCCGTCACTGTTGCTTAAGAGTCTCCAAACCCAACTGAGAATTCTCTGCCTTCCACCTACACATGAAAACGCCAGAGTTAGATTGTTGGGATGGAATGCGCTCTCTCTCTCTCCCTGGAAGGATGCCTATTTAGCTAATTCCAGAGAGTATTAGGCGCAGGTTGGCGAGAACCAAGGCTTGGTGTGTGGAGGAGCCCAGGACGGTGTGTTGGGGTAACTGCTGGAGTCTTAACTAGCTAAACCCACACGCAGCTTGGCCATTGATATCACTGTCTGGCCAGGCTTTCCCACTGCTTGCCCAGCTGGGACCTCCCTCCTGGTTGGTTGGTCAGTCGGTCAGTGGGTTGGTTATGGCTTTGGCTGCAGGGTGAACAATACCTGAATGAGAGGATTCCCACTTCTCTGGTGGGGTGGTTACTGCAGAGACCTGGGGGTTTGTGTAAGTGATTCTTTGAAGGTGGCATGAGTCACTGAACTTCCTGACTTTTGTACTCTATGCTCCTATTTATAAAGCCTAGTAAGTATCCCATATGCTTTTTGATAGCCTTTTGATTGTCTACCTAGAAAAAGCATACGGGATACTGACTAAACTCTATAAAACTTTGGTTAGGCCTCAGCTAGAGTACTGTGTACAATTCTGGTCACCACACTTTAGGAAGGATGTTAAGGCATTGGAAAGAGTGCAGGGGAGATTTACTAGGATGGTACCAGGAATGAGGGACTTCAGCTATGAGGAAAGGCTAAAGAGGCTAGGTTTATTCTCATTGGAACAAAGATGGCTGCGAGGAGACCTAATAGAGGTTTTTAAGATCATGAAGGGATTCGACAGGGCAGATAGGAAAAACTGTTTCCACTGGTGGGCGTATCATTAACTCGTGGTCACAGATTTAAAATAGTTTCAAAAAAAGCAGAGGGGAGGTGAGGAGAAATGTTTTCACCCAGTGGGTTGTTGGAATCTGGAATGCATTGCCTGAAAAGGTGGTGGAGGCCGATTCGATAACAACTTTTAAAAGAGAGGTAGAGATTTATTTGGGGAGGATGGGTTTGCGCAGTTATCACGAGAGAGCTGGGGAGTGGGATTAAATTGCTCTTTTTAAAGAGCCAGCACAGTCTCGATCGGCCGAATGGTCTCCTTTTGTGCCGTAAGATTGTATGATTTGGTTGATCCTGTTTGCACTGCTCACTGGAGCAAGACAGAATCTTCTTAGATGTGGAGCAGATTAACTGATTGTCCTTTTACCTGGAAAAATGGCCAAGTGGCGAGAAAACCAGCCTATTGTGGGGGAGGAATACTTTAGAAAAGAACAAAACACAAAATACTACAGATGCTGGAAATCTGAACCAAAAACAGAAGTTGCTGGGAATACTCAGCAGGTCAGGTAGCATCCTGACCTGCTGAGTAGAAAGGAAAGTGAGTCAACGTTTCGGGTCCACGACCCTTCATCAGAACACCCTTCGTCAGAATGATCATAGAATTTTACGGCACAAAAGGAGGCCATTCGACCCATCTAGTCTTTGAAAAGAGAAACTCAAACCCACTGCCCAGCTCTCTCCCCATAACCTAACAGACTTGTTCTCCCTAAATAAAGATTTAATTTTCTTTTAAAAGCTGTTATCAAATCGGCCTCCAACACATTTTCAGGCAATGCATTCCAGGTTCGAACAACCCACTGAGTGAAAACATTTCTCCTCAGCTCCCCTCTGCTTCGTTTTGAAACTATTTTAAATCTGTGACCACGAGTCACAGATTCGCCCACCAATGGAAACAGTTTTTCCTTATTCACCCTGTCAAATCCACTCATGATTTTATAAACCTATAAAATATATATAGGAGACCTATATATAGGTCTCCTCTCAACCTTCTCTGTTCCAAAGAGAGTAAACCTAGCCTATCTAGCCTTTCCTCATAACCGAAGTCCCCCAATTCTGGTACCATTTAGTAAACCTTCTTTGCACCCTTTCCAATGCCTTAACATCCTTTCTATAGTGTGGTGACCAGAATTGGACACAGTACTCCAGCTGAGGCCTAACCAAAGTTTTATAGAGGTTAGTCAGCACTTCATGACTTTTGCACTTTATATCCCTATTTATAAAGCCTAGTATCCGATATGCCTTCTTAACGGCTTTGTCTACCTGTCCTGCCACCTTCAAAGAGTCACTAAAATAAATCTCCAGGTCTCTCTGTTCCCTTACAACCCTTAAAATTGTACTATCTAGCCTATGTTGCCTCCCCTCATTTCTTCTACCAAAATATATCACCTCACACTTCTCTGCATTAAACTTCATCTGCCATGTGTCTGCCCACTTTACCATTTTATCTATATCTTCTTGCAGATGGTTGCTATCCTCCTCACTATTTATTCTCCCTAACTTTGTATCATCTGCAAACTTGAAAACTGTGCTCCCTACACCCAAGTCCAGATCATTACTATATATTAAAAAGAGCAGTGGTCCCAAAACCGATCCTTAGGGGACGCCACTGCACACTTCCCTCCAGTCTGAAAAACAGCCGCTCACCACAACTCTCTGCTTTCTGTCTCACAGCCAGTTGTGGATTCATGCTGCCACTGTCCCTTTAATGCTGTGGGCCTCTACTTTCCTGATAAGCCTCTGATGCGGCACTTTGACAAATGCCTTTTGAAAGTCCATGTAAACTACATCAACTGCGCTGCCCTCGTCGACCCATTCCTTTACCTCATCGAAAAATTCTATCAGATTTATAAGGCGACATTTGCCTTTAACAAATCGATGCTGGCTGTCCTTTATTAGCCTATATCTTTCTAAATGAAGATCTATCTTGTTCCTGATTATAGACTCTAGAAGTTTGCCCACTACCGAAGTTAGACTGACTGGTCTGTGGTTCCCAGGTTTGTCCTTCTGCCCCTTTTTGTACAGGGGAGTAACATTAGCAACCTTCCAGTCCTCTGGCACCACGTCTGTGTCCAAGGAAGATTGAAAGATTGTGACCAAAGTCTCTGCTATTTGCTCCCGTACTTCCCTTAGTAACCTAGGATGCAACCCATGCGGACCAGGTGACTTATCTATCTTGAGCGCCATCAATCTTTTTAGTACTTCCTCTCTGTTGATACTAATCCTATCCATTTCTTCTAGCCTCTCTTCCAATACTGTAGCATTGGTTTCATCCTCTTCTCTTGTGAACACAAAGGCAAAGTACCCATTCAGTATATCAGCCATGCCCTCTGCCTCCACAATAAGATTTCCTCCTTGGCCCCTAATTGGCCCCACCCTACTCTTGACCAATTTTTTACGCTTAATATGTTTGTAGAATACCTTACAAGAAAACCCAGTTCTGATGAAGGATCATGGACTGAAACGTTGACTCACTTTCCTTTCTCCATGGATGCTGCCTGACCTGCTGAGTTTTCCCAACAACTTCTGTTTTTGGATCATACTTCCAAAAAATACTTGTTTGGTCTTGAGAACCAGGTTTATTTGTTGATTTTTTAAAATGTATGAATTTTCAAATGTAGAAATCAAAGTGAAGGTGACTGGGCCTGTGCGATATCACCAGATTTCCGTGGCGTTCAACTTATATTTCGGATTGGACGTTAAACCTCACTTCCTGTCTGCCTCACTTCCTGTCTGGCAATATTGGCTTCGTGACCACATCACTTCCACCCTCGCCCGTCTCCACTGGCTCCCCAACCCCCAGAGGATCGAATTGAAGATCCTCGTCCTCACTTTCAAGGCCATTCACGGCTTTGCCACCCCCCTATCTCTGACCTGCTTTTTCCCCCCACCCCGACCTGACTGTTTAGCAGTTTGGGACATCTACCCGATGTGAAAGGCGCTTTACAAGTGTAATTTTGTTGTTGTTGTTTGTTCAGATGGTCATTATAAAGATCCTGCAGCGCGATTTGTAAAGAGAAGGGGCTCTTTCTCTCTCCCTCTGTATCAGACTCTCTTGATGTCCTGGCCCACAATGCCCCCAGATTTTAAAAACATTGTTACTACTCCGATGCTGTTTGTGGGACTCTGCTGAGTGCAACTGGCTGCATGCCAAGTTTCACCCAGCGCATTTTATAATCACTGAACCTGATAGTATATAAAGCTATATAAGCTCTTTGAGACATTTCAACAATACGATAATGCACTGTATGCAAGTATCATTGTGGAGTCCTGTAGCTCAGTGGTTAGAGCACTAAGGAGATATCTGGGCTTGATTCCCAGTCAGGGCCAAACCATGGGCAGGTTTCCTTATTCCACACACACACACACACAACTGATAATAATCCCTGAAGAAAAAAACCTGTAAAAAAAAAAAAACTATAATAAATTGGTCACTTCAATCCACGGCTGTTTGTGGGGACGCTGCTGTTAGCAATTGGCTGCCACATTTTGCCCACAAATATACAGTCAATTCACTTTGAGATGTCTAGAAGGCGTGATAAGACTGTATGAAATGCAAGGATTACTACATTATTAATATATTGAGGATTGGATTTGTGTCAAAACAGCATCAGAGGGAGATGTGTCTGATGGCCCTATATAAGCTGTGGGTATGACAAGGCTGTCCTCCACATAGTCTGAGCAGGGCAATTTATGTACTTTGTCCTTTAATTAGATGCTCTACTATTTATGGAGGAAAGTCCCAAAAAGTGCTTTTTTGCACACAGAAAAGCATTTAATATTCTTGGGTCGCAAAACACTTAACACCTCAACATAAAGCTGTTTGCGTTCATCCTAGCATTGGCTTATTTCAGCATCTGATTTTGATGTTTCTTCAGTGGGTTGGGCGTAAGATTGTGGGGGAACGGACATGGGGAAGTGTATAAGTGTGAAGGAAACTCAACAAATTACCTAAGAAACTTTTTTTTATATAATACACGATACAGGTTGCTTGCTCGGGATAAGGGAGAGGAACACAGAATAGAGAGGGATAGAAAAAAGAAAGACAGTGAAAAACTAGAGAGAGAGAGGGAAAAAATAAGGAGAAAGAGTGATGGAGGTAAACGAAGAACGCAGTTGAGTTCTGAATCAATTTCAAATAATAGGGCTCTGGTTATTTTACAGAATATTCGAAGAATGGACAGGAATTTCAAGCCTAACTGCAAGGGGCTGTCACAGTGGATAATCGATGTTTCAGTTGTAGATTTCCTATTTCCTTTTGTCTTTCTATATAAAGATATAATTGACTTTGCTGTTTTAATTGTGCTTAAAGTAGATCTCCATTGATTTCTTTAGTGCTCCCCATTCCAACACTGGCCTGTAGCTCAGTAGTTGGAGCACTCGCCTCCCAAGTGAGAGAACTGGGTTCGATTCCCAGGCAGGGTGAAACCGTGGGCAAGTTTCCTTACTCCACACACACACAAACACACACACACACGCACCTGACAATCATCCCTCAAGAAAAAAAAATTGGTCATTTCAATCCATGTGTGAGACTTTGCTGCCACGTTTTGCCCACAAATACAGTCAATTCACTTTGAGTGTATTCTGTGAAGTGCTTTGATACGTTTAGAAGACATAAAAAGTGCTATTTATATCAAATGCATGGATTATTAGTATTATAGTGCACTTTTTACTTCAAACGTTTCTATATATAGAATCTTACAGCACAGAAGAAGGCCATTCGGCTTAGCGTGTCTGTGCCAGCTCTTTGAAAAGAGCTGCCAACATGTCCCCACTCCCCCCGCTGTTACCCCAACTAGCCCCCACTCCTCCCTCTCTTACCCCATTAGCCATGCACATTTTGTCTTTTTCAAGGACTTATCCAATTCTGTTTTGAAAGCTGCTGCAAATCTGTTTCCACCACCATTTCAGGCTGTGAATTCCAGACTGTAATAACTCACTGGGTAAAAAAATTATTCTCCTCTCCCCTCTGGTTCTTTCATTACCGAACCACCAACCCAACCATAGGAAACGGTTTCTTCCCATCCACTACATCAAACGCCCTCCTAATTTTGGAATTAAACAATTTTCGAATTAAATCTCCCCTTGACCTTCTCTGCTCTAAAGAGTGTGTGATATTAGTGTGTGTTTGCTTTTTTTTTGTTGTTTTTTAACACTTTTGGAAGTGTGTGTCTTGTCAGTGTCTTTCACTTCTTTCTGAATTATTTACAATCCTTTCTGAAAAATCTTAATTTCTCAAAATTTACAGCTGCCCACACAATCCAAACAGGGGGTGTAAGGAATTCACTCTACTCGAGAATTTAAAGAATTCTGTTAACAGGCGATGTATGCCTTTTATATCCTACTTTTTCTTTTTTCTAGTTTTTTTTCTATTTCATATATATATCTATATATTGTAATTCTAAGAATAGAAGTTAGAAAACGTGTTGGCAACAAAATACAGAGTAAGGTGCATGGGTAAGCAAAGCCATTCAATTAATCTCGCCAAAGCAGTTTTGAATCTTTATTTTTTGGGGTCTGCCGGGTGTCTGACACACGCCATCACCGTTGCTGAACAGTCTCCAAACCCAACTGAGAATTCCCTGCCTCCCACTCACACACGGAAACCCCAGAGATAGATTGTTGGGATGGAATGCGCTCTCTCTCTCTCCCTGGCAGGATCCTGCTATGTAGAGTATTAGGCGCAGGTTGGCGAGATCCAGACTGTGGAGTCTAACCAGCTAAACCCACACAATAGCTTGGCCACTGATATCACTGTCTGGCTAAGCTTTCCTGCTGCTTGTCCAGCTAGGAACCACCCTCCCCACTGGTTAGTTAGGGCTTTGGCTACAGGGTTAATAGGAGTTAAATGGGAAGTTTTCCTGCTCCCCAGTGTGTGCCCCAGCGAGCCTTTTAATAAATGTTTTTAAAAAAAATGATTTTGTTAGGTTTTTTTCCAAAAATGAAAGATTACATTTTCCAAGACATTTGCTAGTTCAGATCAGCTAGAGTTTTGCATGTTTTTAACCAGCTTAACGTAAACTGTGTGTGTGTTTGTGTGTGTGACCGCACTAGCGGATCGAGTTGTTATAGCACATTTGAGGTGGCGAGGGAGAGAGAGGGTACTTTGTAGAATAGGGTGCTCTTGCAATTAGTGGTCCCTATATCAAAGGTGGGATGCAATGCCAAGTGTGTGTGCGTCAGTGTATGTGTGTGCGTGTGCAAGTTTTCTTTTTATTTTCTCTCTCTTCGGCTCTCATCCCGAATAAGAAACATGTTTGTTCATTGGCTCTGCCCTTATTTCTGTTGTAGTGACGCAAGAGTGGTCAAGGACTTGGCAACTGGGAAGTCTAAAGGCTATGGTTTTGTATCGTTCTACAATAAGTGGGTGAGTGGGTTTCTCACCTTCACAGAATCACTCTTGCCTAAGTTACGTTTCAAAGTGTTCTTCCTCAGACTGCACTTTCAGTCATGGCTTTGCTGTGCTCAATTGGCTGCTACTTTTCGCAAACAAAACACGCAGTCAATTCACTTGACAGTTTATTCTGTGAAGTAGAATAGTAAGTACAGTAAAAGCCCGTTTATCCGGCACCCTCAGGACCTGGCCAATGTCGGTTAAACCGTGTGTCGGATATTCGGGCGGCAAGTTGCCAAAAACTCAAAACAAAAAAAAGTACTTATTTTTAAACATACCATTTTAATAATAGACTGAATAACAACAGAATATTGTATGGATGCTTACCAATAAAGAAATAAATATCAATTTCAGTCTTTATAGAAGCACATAATCACAAAGCAAACTTCTACAACAGCGGACTTTAGTGGCTTTAAGCAGTACTGTCTTTTTCCTCTTTTTTTTCTTTCCCCCCCTCCTTCCCTCTCTCCCTCTCTCTCTTTCACACACACACTCAGTCAGTCTGGCATCTCAAAGGCTCCAAACCCAACTCCCTCTACTCCTCTAATTTTCCATCTAAACTAATCAACTCACTCCGCTTCTTCTCTCTCCCCACCCCCCCCCACTTGCCCTCTCATTGCCCCACCCCCACTCTCTCTCTGCTTGCCTCTCTCTCCTTCTCCCATCCCACCACCAAAAGAGTGTATAAACCCACGATATGGTCAAGCTACACAGGCAATGTAGTATCCGTCAGAGAGAGGGAAAGAAAGAGAGACGGAGAGATAGAGAGGAAGGAATGAGGAGGAGAGAGAGAAAGAAAAAGAGGGAAAGAAAAAAAGGATAGAGGGAGAAGAAAAACCGACAGTGCGGCTTTAAGAAGAAAAAACGGAAGTACCATTACTGGAAGCATTCAGAACTAATTGTACTGTACTCTCGTGCGACAATAGACTTATTAAATGTGCCACTGCGATTGTGCCAGATAAGATCCAGTCATTCGAATGGGAACCTTTTTTTTGAGGTGCCAGTTATACAGAAGTTGTGGTTGATCGGGTCACGGATAAACAGGCTTTTACGGTAGGAAGTAGGACCCTGTTTTTTTCAGGCAATTAAAGGATCACTTTTCTGAGAGTGGTTAATAATCCCTCCACACTCACAAAAGTATGACTGGTAAGCGCAATCCTCGGCTGTTTGTGGGACACTGCTGAGTGCAGCCCATGAAATATACAGTCACTACAGTATATCCTGTGAAGCGCTTTCAGACATCTCGACAAAGTGATAAGGCGCTGCATCGAATGCAAGCTTATTATTGTTAATTATTATGATGTTATTTTGTATCTCAGGATGCTGAAAATGCCATTCAGCAGATGGGTGGCCAGTGGCTTGGGGGGAGACAAATCCGAACAAACTGGGCCACGCGTAAGCCACCAGCCCCAAAGAGTGCATCAGAGCGTAAGTTCCTGTCACGTTGACATCAGAGGTACCTTTTCTCAGGACAACAGAATCCGGGTTTAAACCCCCTAATCTCAGGGTCAAGTCTAGACACCCTCTACTTCCCCTCCACCCCCCCCACCCCCCAGTTCAATGTCTGTCTCAAGACAACAACAAAAAGTTGCGTTTACACAGTGCGTTTCACGTCAGGAGGACTTCTGCTTGCATCTGGGCTAACATGTGGGATCAGTGAGGTGGGGTGGAGAGGAAGAGGGGACAAGGAGGAGAGAATGACCAAAGGCACGGTTGAAAAGTAATGGCCTTTAAGGGTTTAAGAGTAACTCGGATGTATTTCTGTTAATGCTGAATGAAACCCCTTGTGTGTTCTCTCTCCC
Organism: Hydrolagus colliei; assembly: GCA_035084275.1. Taxonomy (NCBI): domain Eukaryota; kingdom Metazoa; phylum Chordata; class Chondrichthyes; order Chimaeriformes; family Chimaeridae; genus Hydrolagus; species Hydrolagus colliei. The sequence goes on from CM068777.1 coordinate 1,773,194, forward strand.
TCCCTCTCTCTCTGCAGCAAATACCAAACAGCTTTCTTATGAGGAAGTGGTGAATCAGTCAAGCCCCAGTAACTGTACAGTGTATTGTGGTGGCATAGCAGTAGGACTCACAGGTAATCCATCGCTTGTGTCATCATCGAATATTAGCTGGGTGGACATTGTGGGAGAAACTCCTAATAGGTTACCTGGGTTCGATTCCCGTCAGGTCAGGGCGAAACCTTGAGCAAATTTCCTTACTCCACACGCACACGCACAAACACACGCTTGATAATAATCCCTCCAGGAGTCAAAAAAAATGAAATAAAATAATAAATTGGTCATTTCAATCCATGACCGATGTGTGCAATCAGCTGCCGCGTTTCACCCACAAAATATAATCAATTCACTTCACAATATATTCTATGCAGAGCTTTTGGGAAGGCATGCCAAGGCGCTGTGCCAAATGCAAAAGGATTATTACATGCAACAGTGACTTGCATTCACAGCCCCCTCACACCTGAGTGCTTAACACTGAGTGCAGTGGGTGTTGGAAGGAGATAACTGTAAGCACAGTCGATGAGGAAGGTGGTTAGTCGTGAACTGAAAACCACACGGGAAGGAGGGGGGCAAGACGGAGGTATGTGGGAGATAGGGTTCTAAAGTTTTGGGGATGCAGTGGCTGAAAGCCCAGCTGCCGATGGTGTCTGTTATACGATGCCTCTTTTTCCTGTACGTTACACAGAGCAACTTATGCGACAGACCTTCTCACCGTTTGGACAGATTATGGAGATCAGGGTGTTTCCTGAGAAAGGTTACTCCTTTGTACGGTACGTCTTTAGCTGTGGGTGGTGTGTGTAGAACTCCATGCCAGAGTCCCATCGCCTCGCTCCCTCCGTTGCCTCCTTCAAGGCCGGTCTCAAGACCCTCCTTTTCGACCGTGCCTTCTGCTGCCCTCCCAACTTTCTCCCCCACACCCTGCCCCTCCCCCTTGCTCAGTTCCTGACCCCTAACTGTTCAGCTCCTTGGAACGTCCCCCTGATGTGAAAAGCGCTCTATAAATGTAATTTTGTTGTGTTGCGTGTCTGTGTGTGCGTGTGGTTTATGTATTTGTATGTGGTGTGCGTATGTATGTGGACAGTTGCTACTGCAGGGCGATTGTGCATGTTTTTAGTAGTCACTGAAAAGCTTCCCCACCCCACATGCACACTTGTTCCTTCTATTTATGTATGGGTGTGCAATTGGCTTCCGCGTTTCCCCCAAAAAATATACAGTAAATTCACTTTACAGTTAGTCCTGTGAAGCGCTTTGAAATATCTTGACGACGTGGTAAGGCGCTGTGTCAAATTCCAGGATTATTATTATTTGCGGAAGCCATATATGTGTTTTTTTTCCCGCTCATTCAGTTTCTCCTCACATGAAAGCGCTGCCCATGCTATTGTCTCAGTCAACGGCACCACTATAGAGGGACACGTGGTCAAGTGCTATTGGGGCAAAGAAACACCCGATGGGATGGGCCAGTTTCAACAGGTAAACAGCAAAGAAGGGGTAACTTTATGGAGTCCCTGTAACTCTGGATGGAACACCTGCCTCACAAGCGGTTCAGGGCAAAACCTCTGGCACGTTTCCTTACTCCACACACACACACACACCTAACAGTCAGCAGGAACCCGATTGTTAGTCGATTGACAAATCACTTTTCCGGGTGGTGATAATCCCTTCAAAATAGTAATAATATTGTGGTCACTCAATCCACGACTGTTTGTGGGAACGCTGTTGTTTGCAATTGGCTGCCGCGTTTTGTCCACAAACTAAACCATCAGTGCTGTTCAACAACAACAACAACAAATTACATTTATAGAGCGCCTTTCACGTCGGGAGGACGTCCCAAGGCGCTGCACAGGATGCGTGTGACCCGAGCTGAGAGGGGAGTGTTTGGGAAGGGGTGAAACACGAAGGGGAAGTAAAAATGTTCGGGGTGGAACAAAAGGCACGATCGAAGAGGAAAGTCTTCAAACCGGCCTTGAAAGAGGAAAGGGAAGAAACGAAATGGAGGGATTGAGGGATGGCATTCCATAGGGTGGGAGCGGAGAAACTGAAGGCCCGGCCTCCGATGGTGGGGCGGTTCGGGCGGGGGGCTTGGAGCAGGCCAAGTCCTGCTGAACGGAGGGTGCGGGTGGGCATGTAGGGGGAAAGTAGATCGGTTAAATAGGGCGGGGCAAGGCCGTGTAAGGCTTTGTAGGTGAGGACGAGGATCTTGAACTCGATCCTCTGGAGGATGGGGAGCCAGTGGAGACGGGCGAGGGTGGGGGTTATGTGGGAGGCGGGTGCGGGATAGTACACGGGCTGCAGAGTTTTGGATGGCCTGCAGCCTGTGAATGGAGGAACTGGGGAGGCCGACGAGGAGAGAGTTTCCGAAGTCCAGCCGTGAGGTGATGTATGCGTGCACGAATGTTTCGGCAGCGCGGGGGGTAAGATAGTTGCGGAGCCTGGCAATGTTGCGCAGGTGGAAATAAGCGGTGCCGGTCAAGGCTGACCCAGAGAAATCTACCGATTAGCCAAGTGCTAATGGAACAGGCTCGAGGGGCTGAATGGCCTCCTCCTGTTCCTATGTAGAGTCCCTTCTCAATTCCCAAATCTGCAGTCAATCAGTCAGTCCTGTGTTGATCACTGCATTTTACAGTAAATCCTGTGAAGCGCGTTGAGACATGATAAGGTGCCGTATCAAATGCCAGGATTATTTTTACTATTATTATCAGCAGTTGTGCTGGAGGAGTTTTGTGAAGTTCTGCTATGACATTGCTCAGTGTCTGTTGGAAAGGGTGGGCCCAGCTTTCATGTGAGTTTGGCCGAAGGTAGTGTTAACAGTGACTTCCCGCAGGTGAGAATTTTAAGAGCAAACTCCTGAACTTCTTATTTTGCAGCAAAGCCAGATGGGTTACCCTCAGCCCTGGGGCCAGTTTGGCCAGTGGTATGGGAATGCCCAGCAGTTCGGCCAGTATATGCCCAATGGTTGGCAAATGCCTCCTTACGGAGTCTATGGGCAAGCGTGGAACCAACAAGGATTCAGAATGGAGTAAGCAACCTTTCTCTCCCTTCAGTCACTCTGTATGGGGAGGGAGTCAGCTAACTGCAACAACAAATGGCAGATATTTAAACAGCACGTTTGACGTCGGGAGGACTTCCCAAGGCCCTGGACAGTCGGATTTGGATCCAAGTTGGGATCAGGAGGGAGGGCGGGTGACAGAAGGAACAGTCAAGAGGAGGTTCTTGAGAAGTGAGGCAAGGGAGTGGGTAAGGTGAAGGGACTGTGGGATGGTAGTACCAAAGAGTGGGGAGCAAAGAGGCTGAAGGCCCCCGATTATCAGTGGTGCCGGGCAGGAGAGGATGAAGTTGATGGGGTTATGGAGCAAAGAGCCTGGTGTGGGAGAGGATATGGGGTGCCAGGTTCTACGGCTCGCGGACGGAAGAGTTGGGGAGGGCCGACGAGCGCGACGAAGGTGAGGAAGAACAGCGGTGGGGGACTGCGGCAGGACAAGAAATAAACAACAACGCAGAAATAAAGTAAACTCATTCAGTTTATTTCCCTCCTAATTCTGGGTGTTTGCCTCTCACAGACAGCCTCAGTCCACAGCGGCCTGGATGGGGGCAAACTACGGAGTTCAACCTCCTCAAGGTCAGAGTCCCAGCGTATTAGCCAACCAAGCCAGCTTCGGAATGACAGGTTATCAAACCCAGTGAGCGAATAAAGACTCTCTCTCTCGCTCACTCACACTCTCTCTCTCTCTTCTCCCAACCGAGGACCTTTGTTTACTTGAGACAATTTATTTCTCTCTCCCCTCCCGCCCCCATGCTCTCCTCCTTTCCCCCTCACCCTCCCCTCTCGACTCTCAAAGACAGATCAATGAAAGATAGCTGTCAACTTGCAATTGTATTTATTTTAAAAATTAGAACAATTCATTTTAAAAAAATCAAATCATGGGAAATGGTGTCGAAACTTCTCTCTGTGTAGGGGATGGGTGGGGGAGAGAGGGAAGGTGCGGAGGGGGTTGGGGGAAGGGATTGGGTGGTGGGGGAGAGAGGGAGGGTGCGGGGGGTCAAAATGTCAGGTTTTTTGTGCCCGATTTTCTTTCTGAGATGTTTAAAAACAAAAGGAAATAAAATTTACAAGAGTTCTATTTCTAAAACGCACCGTGTTAGAGAGAGAGAATACAAACACACAGCATCAAGCAGGGATTTCGAAACAACTCTCTGCCACTTTTATATTATATTTTAAAAAATGAGGCAAAATAATTGCACAATATTTAGATGTGTGGAGTGTTTGTTTCTAAATCAATACTTAGGTTGGGGCATGTGGAAAACAGTTGAGGTTATAATGTATTTTTTTGCATTCCAGAGATTTGATTTCACAAAAACTGTCTTTTTAAGAGCAAAATAAGTTTTTTTTCAATAACTTGGGATGTGTTTCCACCTTTCTATCACACATAACAAGGCCATACTTTGTAACACGTAGGAGGTGACTCACAAAAGATTTTACAGAACATAACAGCAGAACTGACCCAAAGCTCACCCGCCTGCCTGTCCCTACAAATAATAGCATAAAATGACAAAAGATTACTAGAGTCAACTGTTTTATCTGTTTTTTGTTTCTGCTTATTTTGGAATAGCATTTTAATCAATTCATTAAAGAAACTGAGTAAACTCACAATGATGTGGAGAAAAGCCCTTCTGAGGGTGGTGGGGGTGGGGGGTTGCAGAGGGTGGGGTGCAGATGAGTTGGAATGGATTCCAGATGGTTTGAATCTTTGTCTGATCTAAAGCACGTCGATTAGTAGGACGTCAAACAGATAGTTAATTTACTGTTCACTGCCCCAGAGTAATCTACCGATTAGCCGAGTGCTAACGGAACAGGCTCAAGGGGCTGAATGGCCTCCTCCTGTTCCTATGTAGAGTCCCTTCTCAATTCCCAAATCAGTCAGTCCGGTGTTGTTTTTTATTGCTTTCAGATTCACTCTTGTTCCTTGTTCTGTTTCTGAATCTTTGAGTGAAAACATCTGTAGCTACTGGTTGGCAAAGGAAAAACTGCCCGTGCCAAACAGACCACTTGCAAAAGGCTAGTACAGGCCTTGCCCCCCGGGGGCTGTAGTGTGGAGTCCTGCAGCTCAGTGGTTAGAGCGCTCGCCTCACAAGTGAGAGTATACTGGGTTCGGTTCCCGGGCAGGTCAGGTTAGCGCGAAACATTGGACACTTTTCCTTACTTCACACTCTGTTTGCCCAGCAGTCAGTAGGAACCTGGTTGTTAGTCGTTTGTTGGATGGTTTTTCAGTGATAATAATCCATTTTTTAAAAGTCTCAACCCACAACTATTTGTGGGACTCTGCTGTGCACAATTAGCTGCCGGGTTTTTTCCTCAGAATGTATAGTCAATTCACTTTACAGTGTATCCTGCAAAGCGCATCGAAGATGTGATGAGTTTCTATATCAAATGCAAGGATTATTATTATTCAGGGATAAACTCCTTATTCCTAGAACTCTGTGGCCTGTATGTCAAGGTCATTAAAATCCACCCAAACATCACCTGTTAGTTTAACACAACAGTTTTTACACAGGCTCTTATTTCCCTAAAAAAAAATCCACTTTGGGGCTTTGTTCTTGATAATTTTTCAAGAGGCTGGAAATAGGTGAGTTCACTGTCACTGACTGACCATAGATCAACCGTTCATCAGCACATTCACAGGCAATGGCTACAGTGGCAGTATCAATGTGGATAGTCATCCAACTGAAACACTGGGGGTGTTGTGAGCAGCTATATCCAGTGGTTAGCCTTATAAGCGAGAGGCCTGTGTTCGATTCGAGGTGGGTCACAACAAAACCATGCATAAGTTTCCTTACTCCATATATACATCCTGATATTAATCCCTCAGAAAATAAAACAACAATAAATTGTCATTTCAATCTCACAACTGTTCTTGGTGAACGCTGCTGTGCGCAATTGGCTGCCACGTTTCTCCCACAAAATATACAGTCACTTCACTTTACATTATATTCAGTGAAGGGCTTTGAAGCATCTAGAAGACGTGATAGGGTGTTGCATCAAATGCAAGGATTATTACTATTATTAATTCATGGCAAAGGGTTTGGTTTAGTCCAGTGTTAACTGAACTGGCTGTGATCAGTTATTTGGGGGATGGAGGAACATTTTTCCCCTGTTTCTTCCTATTTGCAGCACTTCAAAACAGATTTTTAAAAAATATATATGAATATAAAATGCGTTTGGGCAGCCTTTTTTCCCCCAAATACTAGGTTAACAACCAGTCAGTCTGTCTGTCCGTCCGTCTCTTTCTAGCTCTCTTTATCTCTTGATCTATCGTCTTAAATGTGATTGTAACTGCCTGGATTTAAATGCTCAAAAGGGTTAAGTAGGGTTGGATGAATTTTCCTGACTTGCGAATGGGCAGACAAATCTTGATGATTGCTGACTCCATTTCCATGGGCATTGCCTCTGTACCAACCTAACAGCTCAGCGTCTTGGGACACTCTCCCAAGGTGCTCTATAAATGTAATTTTGTTGTTGGTGTTGTACTGTCTGTAAAGGATGTCAGCATCTCTCTCTCTTTCCATCTTTTATCTGGTCCATGGCCCACTAATTGAAGTGGAGGGTGGTTGCAAATTCAGAAGCAATCTGCAGAAACACTACTTCAATGAACGAGTAGTGATGAGACAGGCTCCCTAGGGAGACAGACAGTGAAAGCAGAACATGTTGATTCTTTCTAGAACAAACTGGATAGATTTCTGTTATGGATTAATATGTGGGGGATATAGTTTGGGACACAGCATTTCAAGTGACTACCAGGATCCTGGAATGTGAACTAGATGGACCTTAGTCTTCCTTCGCCTAGCAAATTGTTATACCTGTATTATGTTCTCTCTCTCACATGGTCTCCCCGACTTCCCTCACTGCCTCAATATTATAACAGTAAAAACCAAATGCGATATCTATGAAGGAAATGGAAGGCTAGCGAGCATTCCAGATTGCTCTAGATACAATACAAAACCACAATATAAAATTACATTTTGTATTTTCATGTTGGGAGGACGTCCCAAGGCACTGGGCGGTCAGGGATTTGGACCTTCACGTTTTTCTAAAATAGACATTGAACTAATTTGAAAGTAATTGGCTGCTGAGTTTCGCCCACAAAATATACAGTCAATTAGCTTGAAGCAGTTTGAGGCATCTCAAATATGTGATTGGCGCTGTAACAAATGCAAGAATTATTATTTGTATTATTCAAATAATCTAAATTTTACCTCAATCTCAACATTGAGTCTGGCTTCCGTCAGTACTCAATATTAAGAGAAAATAGAGAGAAACTTTCTAAATATTATGAGAACTTATTCCAAGTTTGTATCGTTACTTGAACCTCCTGTCTTCTCTCTTCCCTAGCCTGTTTCTCCAACCCCCCTCCCCACCCCCCCTCCAATAAAAAAAAGCCACCCACAAGGGCATCTGTTTGACATATCCTACAGATGGCAGAGTGGGGAGAGATCTCCAGGATTGCAATGACCTGTTACTGAAAATGAATTGTGTTGCCAGTTTCTATTTTACCGGGCTGGGATGGGAGGGAGTGGGGTGTTGAGAGAAAGAGAGAGAGAAGATTTGGAGCATCAACAGACTACAGCCTGACTGATAGCTTTTGTGGGACAAGTGTCCACACACATGTTGTGTGTTTTGGGTCAGCGGAAATGGTGAGCAGACAACACCGGGCCGGTTGAAAAAAAGGCGTTCGTTCATTCAAATCTCTCCAAACCGCATCAACGTTGGTTTGAAACTTTTACCTCAGGGGAACCTGTACTAGGCATAAATCCCGTGACCCAGGTTTTGTGAAGGACCGATTGACTTGCATTTGTTAACTGCACGTCTTTGTTGGTTTTAAAATCTGTAGCAGTTATTAACTGTCTCAAATAAAAGGGTCTTTGGGCCACCGTACTGAGCTCCAATTATTTGCCTGAATCGCTGTTCCAGGAATTAATTATCAATTCTCTAAATGTCTTTTTTGTTCTCTCTGACCCGAATCCGCTTACTCCCCTTACTCCACCTCTTCCCTGCCTCCGCTTGGCTGGCTCTATCCTCCCACTTGCCCCTCGTACACTCTTCCACTCCAACATCAGAGGCTGCACTTTCAGCTGCTACATCCCGAATCTCTGTCACTCCCTCCCTCTTATCACTCCGTTTTTCCACCCCCTCCCTCCCTCCCTCCCTTCCCCCCCCCCCCCCCCCCCCCCCCATCTTTAGGTTGCACCCAAAGACCTTCCTCTTCGACCGCGCCTATTGTCAATCCCCACCCTTGGCTCAGTATCGTGCTGCACGACAGTCCGGCGCTTCACTTCAAGTGCTGGCAGCATCAGCATCCAAGGCTGTACTCTCCATCCCTCCAAGCCAGTCAGGAATCTGGGCGTTTTGTTCGACCCTTAACTGTCCTTCCTCCTCCCACATCCGCGCCATCGACTGCCTTGCCCCACCTGCACAGCATGGCCAGACTCCGCCACTGCTTTCACCCCTCAGGCTGCCTAAATCTTTGTTCACACATTCACACATTAAGGCTCAACTATGGAATCATACCCCAGATTGTGTCCCAGGCCAAGTTTGCCTGGTCTTTCTTGAGTTCAGCAACAAACAGTATTATTCTAAAACCGACACACTTATCAGACAAACTGCCATTAATCCAACAAGCTTCTGTGCTGCCAGCTTCGGAAATTGAGGTGAGTTGAATTTTGTTAATATGTGTACACGTATCTGGATTAGTTTTACAAAATTTAATAACAATCCTTGCATTTGATATAGTGGCTTATCACGTCTTTAAGACATTTCAAAGCTCTTCACAGAATATACTCTAAACTATATTTGTGGGTGAAACGTGGCAGCCAATTGCATAATTGTGTTCACAAAAAAGTGAACTTTTTTGGCAGAGATTATTGCTCCTAGAAAAGTGATCCACCGATCGACTAACAAGCGGGTTCCTACTCACTGCTATGTAAACGAGAGGTATCTGGAGTAACAAAACTGGCCTAAGGTTTTGCCCTGTCCCACCCGGTAATGTAATATGCAATTTGATACACCACACATCACAATGGGAGGATGTTTCCTAACGCTTCACAGATTTCTAAAGTGTAGTGACTGTGTTTTTATAGGCTAACACTGCAGCCCATTGTGCACAATGATGTCCCCACAAACAGCCAAACAGTATCTGGGTGGGGTGGGTGGGGGGAATTTTCAGATGAGGGCAACTGTATCAATGCAACAACTTCACAATGTATTCTGTGAAGCACTTTGAGACATTGCAAAGACGTGATAAGACACCATAGAAAATACAAGGATTATTTATTGCCTTCAACCTTGGTTGGATTCCCAGCCAGGGCCGTTGAGTAGGTTTCCGTACTCCACACACATGCCTGACAATAGCCCCTCAAGAAAACCCCCCCAATAATAAATCACTCACTGCACTACACAGGTGTTTGTGTGGAGATGCTGCTGTACGCAATTGGCTGCAACGTTTTGCATGCAAAGTACCCAAGTGAATTCACTTGAGTGTGAAGTGCTTTGAGACATCACAAAAACTTGATAAGATGGTAAATCGAAGACCAGCATTATTATTACTGTATTAATGCACTGGAGCCCAGTGTAGTTCAGTGTGGAGCCCTGTAGCTTAGTGATCAACTTGCAAGCAACTTGCAAAATTGGTCACTTCAATCTACGATTGTTTATGGGACGCTGCTGTGCATAATTGTTTGCTGCGTTTTTCGCACATATATACATATGAAAGGCTTATAAAGAAAATAGAGGCCGATGATGTTAAAGGGACAGTGGCAGGATGGATCCAGAACTGACTGGGTGACAGAAAACAGAGAGTTGTGGTGAGCGGCTGTTTTTCTGACGAGGGAAGTGTGCAGTGGCATCCCCAGGGATTGGTATAGGCACCACTGCTCTTTTTAATGTATATCAATGATCTGGACTTGGATATAGGGAGCACCATTTCCAAGTTTGCAGATGATACAAAGTTAGGAAAAATGGTAAGTAGTGAGGATAGCAGCCATCCGCAAAAAGATATAGCCCGAATGGTAAAATGGGCAGACACATGGCAGATGAAATTTAATGTAGAGAAATGTGAGGTGATGCATTTTGGGAGGAGAAATAAAGGGAGGTAATATAGGCTAGATAGTACAATTTTAAGTGATGTGAATGAACAGAGAGATCTGGGGATTTGTGTGAGTGATTCTTTGAAGGTGGCAGGACAGCTAGACAAGGCTATCAAAAAATCATACGGGATACTAGGGTCGTGGAGCTCCTGTGGCTCAGTGGTTAGAGCACTTGTCTTGCAAACTGGGGAGGCCAAGCTGAGGAGACCTGTGTTCGTAATCCAGGCAGGTCAGGGTGAAACCTTGGGCAAGTTTCCTTACTCCACACGCCTAATAATAATCTCCAAAAAAAAACAATAATAAAATTGGTCATTTCAATCCACAACCGTGTGTGGGACACTGCTGTGCGCAATTGTCTGCCGTGATTCGCCCACAAATATATACAGTCAATTCACTTTACAGTATATTCTGTGAAGTGCTTTGGGACGTTGATAAAATGTGGAAAGCGCTATATCAAATGAAAGGATTATTATTATTATTTATAAATAGGGGCATAGAGTATAAAGTCAGGAAGTTCTGCCTAACCTCTATAAAACTTTAGTTAGGCATCAGCTAGAGTACTGTGTTCAATTCCGGTCACCACACTTTAGGAAGGATGTTAAGGCATTGGAAAGGGTGCAGAGAAGATTTACCAGGATGGTACCAGGAATGAGGGACTTCAGTTATGAGGAAAGGCTAGGTTGATTCTCATTGGAACAGAGGTTATGTGGAGACCTAATAGAGGTTTTTAACATCACGAGGGGATTCAACAGAATAAACAGGGAAAATCTTTTTCCACTGGTGGGTGTATCAGTGACTCGTGGTCACAGATTTAAAATAGTTTCAAAAAGAAGCCAAGTTTGTAGATGACACTAAGTTAGGGAGAATAGTAAATAGTAAGGAGGATAGTAGCCATCTGCAAGAGGATATGGACAAATTGGTAAAGTGGGCAGACACATGGCAGATGAAGTTTAATGCAGAGAAGTGTGAGGTGATGCATTTTGGGAGAAGAAATGAAGGGAGGCAATATAGGCTAGATAGTATAATTTTAAATGGTGTGAAGGAACAGAGAGACCTGGGGATTTGTGTTAGTGAAGGTGGCAGGACAGGTAGACAAGGCTGTTAAGAAGGCATATGGGATACTAGGCTTTATAAATAGGGGTATAGAGTACAAAAGTCAGGAAGTGCTGACTAACCTCTATAAGACTTTGGTGAGGCCTCAGCTGGAATACTGTGTTCAATTCTGGTCACCACACTACAGAAAGGATGTGAAGACATTGGAAAGGGTACAAAGAAGATTTACTAGGATGGTGCCAGGATTGAGGGACTTCAGCTATGAGGAGAGGCTAGATAGGCTAGGGTTATTCTCTCTGGAGCAGAGAAGATTGAGGGGAGACCTAAGATCATGAGGGCTTTCGACAGGGCAAATAGAGAAAAACTATTTCCACTCATGGGCGAATCTGTGACTCGTGGTCACATTTAAAATAGTTTTAAGGCGAAGTAGAGGGGAGCTGAGGAGAAATGTTTTCACTCAGTGAGTTGTTTGAATCTGGAATGCATTGCCTGAAAAGGTGGTGGAGGCTGATTCGATAACAACTTTTAAAAGGGAATTAGATCTTTATTTAGGGAGAACAGGTCTATTAGGCTATGGGGAGCGGGCAGGGCAGTGGGATTGAATCGCTCTTTTCAAAGAGCCGGCACAGACTAGATGGGCCGAATGGCCTCCTTTTGTGCCGTAAAATTCTATGAATCTATGAAAAAGGGGAGGCGAGGAGAAATTTGTTCACTCAGCGAGTTGTTTGAAACCGGAATGCATTGCCGGAAAAGATGGCGGAGGCTGATTTGATAACAACTTTTAAAAGAGAGGTAGATGCTTATTTGGGGAGGACGGGTTTGCGCGGTTATGGGGAGGGAGCTGGGGGGGTGGGATTAAATTGCTGTTTTTAAAGAGCCGGCCGAATGGCCTCCTTTTGTGTCGTAAGATTCTATGATTCATTTTACACATATATTGTGTGAAGCGCTTCAAGGCGTCTACCGCTGGAGAAGGCCCTGGGTCACACCCACGATACTGCACTGCACACTCACTAGTTGGTGTTGAGTGCTATACATGTAGGGCGCCCCCCCCCCCCAGGAGCACCCTGGGAAATGAAGTCCTTCCCAGTCGGTGCACTTTGCGCAGGCCTCCGGTGGGGGGCGACACTGCAACTCCCATCATGCCCGGCAGCAAAATCAGCTGATCAGCAGTCGACCAATAGAAATGGGTGTTACAGCCCGGGTGCGGGACGGCGGTGCGAGGAGCAATGGCGGCCAGTGTGACAGGAGCGCGGCGCTGGGTCGTGGTTTCCTGGTGACTCGGGCTACTCAGAGAGGCGCCGTTCTGTGAGGAGGTGAGCGTCAAGATGCGGGAAGGTGAGGGAGTGCGCGGGGAGAGAGGACCCAGGCCAATCTACGGCCTTTTTATAAAACAAGCGAGCTTGAGAGGCGGGTCGAGGTGAATGGCAGTTGCCGCAGCCAATCAGTGGCTGCAGGTACCCGTAAGTCACTTTGACCTCAGCCAATGGGGCGGTGGGGAATGGGACATGTAGTGGGTGGGGGTTGGGCTTCTGTCAATCATCCTGTGTCCGTGAGTCTGTGTGTGTGTGTGTGTGATTCTGGCTGTGTGTATCAGTCTGGCTGTGTGTGTGTGCGTCAGTCTGCCTGTGTGTGTCAGTCTGGCTGTATGTGTGTGTGTGTGTGTCAGTCTGGCTGTGTGTGTGTCAGTCTAGCTGTGTATGTGTTCGGGTCCGTCGATATGGAAATTTTCCGATTCAGATATATCGATGGGCTCATATCGAGATATATCGATATTTTCGGGTTTTTCGTACTGCGCATGCGCGCGCGGCGTGCGCATTCGGGGTGCGTGCGCATTCTCCTCGGGAGGTAAATATCTTTCTCTCTGTGTCTCTCACTCTCTCCATCTCTGTGTTTGTCTGTGTGTCTCTGTGTCTCTCTCCCTCTCTCCTCTCTCACTTCCCCCCCATCTCTATCTGTATATTATCACATCCACCCCGTTTCTCACCCCCCGTCGTCCCTATCTCGCACACCCCACCCCCATCGTCTCTCTCCCCCACCACCCCCCCAGCCGTCTCTTTCTCTCTCCCCTCCCCCGCCGTCTCTCTCCCTCCCCCCCAGCAGTCTCTCTCCCCCCCCCCCCCCCCCCCCCACCGCACAGTCGTCTCTCTCCCCCTCCCCCCAGCCATCTCTCTCCCCCTCCCCCCAGCCGTCTCTCTCCACCTCCCCCCAGCCGTCTCTCCCCCTCCCCCCAGCCGTCTCCTCTCTCCCCCTCACCCCCCCCACCCAACCGTCTCTCTCCCCCTCCCCCTCCCCCCAGCCATCTCTCTCCACCTCCCCCCAGCCGTCTCTCTCCCCCTCCCCCCAGCCGTCTCGTCTCTCCCCCTCACCCCCCCCCACCCAGCCGTCTCTTTCCCCCCCCCACCACCACCCCTTGCATACCTGTATATTGTATTCGAGGACTATGAATGCACTCGGTCTGTGCATTGTGTATAGAGATGAGCATTCTGGGTCTTGTAGTTCAGTGTGCTCGCATCCTGATTTTTTACCTCGATATATCGATTTTTTGATATATCGATATTATTGAAATGTCTATATCGGCATATCAATATGAAAATTATATCGGGTTTTAGCGATATATCGATATATCGCCGGACCCTAGTAAGTGTGTGTGAGTCTGGCTGTGTGTGTGTGTGTTTGTGAGTCTGGCTGAGTGTGTGTGTCTGTGAGTCTGGCTGTGTGTGTGTCTGGCTGTGTGTGTATGTCAGTCTGGCTATGTGTGTGTGAGTCTGGCTGTGTGTGAGAGTCTGGATGTATCTGTGCAACTGGCTGTTTGTGTATGCGAGTCTGGCTGTGTGTGTCTGGCTGTGTGTGTGTGGCTGTGTGTGTTTATGTGTGAGTCTGGCTATATGTGAGAGTCTAGCTGTATGTGTGTGAGTCTGACTGTGTGTGTGAGAGAGTCTGGCCCCAACTATACTTCCTCCCCCACATCCGGTCCGTTAACAGCACTGCCTTCTACCACCTCAGACGGATCGCCCGTCTCCGGCAATACCTCGCCTCAAAAACCGCTGAAACCTTGGTCCATGCCTTTTGTCACCTCTCGGCTGGATTATCGCAATGCCCTCCTCTCCGGTCTCACCTCCACCACAATCCACAAAATCCAGCTAATCCAAAACTCTGCCGCCCGCATACTCACCCGCTCCAAGCTTCGCTCCCCCATCACCCCAGTCCTTGCCAGACTTCACTGGCTCCCTGTCCCAGAGAGGATCAACTTCAAGATCCTCACCCTTGTTTTCAAATCCCTCCACTCCTCTGCACCACCCTATCTACTGGGGAGGGGGAGATATCTCCCACCAACCCAACACCCGCTGGCTTCGCTCCTCTGGGTCTGTCCTCCTTCATGTCCCCTGAATCCTCTGCTCCACCCTCGGCTGCCGTGCCTTCAGCCCACTACGCCCCGAGGCTCTGGAACTCCCTTCCTCACTCCCTTCACCTCGCTACCTCTCTTCCCAGTTTCAGGTCCCAGCTGAAGACCTTTCTCTTCGACTGCGCCTTTGGTCACCTTTCTGCCCCTGCCCCTGGCTCGGTCCAGGGATCCGCTAATGCAAAGCGCTCTGAGATGCCGCCCGGCTTGGAGGGCGCTATATAAATCGAAGTTGTTGTGTGAGTCTGGCTGTGTGTGTGTCTGGCTATGTGTGTGTGTGTGAGTCTGGCTGTGTGTGTCTGGCTGTGTGTGTATCAGTCTGGCTGTGTGTGTGTATGTCAGTCTGGCTGTGTGTGTGTGTCAGTCTCGCTGTGTGTGTCAGTCTAGCTGTATATGTGTGTGTGTCAGTCTGGCTGTGTGTGTGTGTGTGTTTCAGTCTGGCTGTGTGTGTCAGTCTAGCTGTGTATGTGTGTGTGAGTCTGGCTGTGTGTGTGTGTGTGTTTGTGAGTCTGGCTGAGTGAGTGTGTCTGTGAGTCTGGCTGTGTGTATCTGGCTGTGTGTGGGTGTCTGTGAGTCTGGCTGTGTGTGTGTGAGTCTAGCTGTGTGTATGAGTCTGGCTGGCTGGCTGTGTGTGAGAGTCTGGCTGTGTGTGTGCGTGTGTGTCAGTCTAGCTGTGTGTGTGAGTCTGGCTGTATGTGTGTGTGAGTCTGACTGTGAGTCTGGCTGTGTGTGCGTCTGGCTGTTGTGTGTGTGTCTGTGAGTCTGGCTGTGTGTGTGTGAGTCTAGCTGTGTGTGTGTGTGTGTGAATCTGGCTGTGTGTGTGTGTCTGAGTCTGGCTGTGTGTGAGTCTGTGTGTCTGTGTGTGTGTGGCTGTGTATGTGTGTCTGGCTGTTTGTGTGCATGTGTGTGTCTGGCTGTGTGTGTGAGTCTGTGTCTGGGAGTCTGGCTGTGAGTCTGGCTGTGTGTGTGTGTGTGTTGCCTGGCTGTGTGAGTATGTGTGTGAGAGTCTGGATGTGTGTGTGAGTGAGTGGCTGTGTGTATTTGTGTGTGAGTCTGGCTGTGTGTGTGTCTCGCTGTGTGTATGAGTTTGGCTGTGTGTGTGAGTGAGTGGCTCTGTGTGTTTGTGTGTGAGTCTGGCTGTGTGAGTGTTAGGGACTGGCTGTATGTGTGTGAATCTGGCTGTGTGTGAGTCTGGCTGTGCGTGTGTGTGAGAGAGAGAGAGAGAGAGAGACTGGCTGTATGTGTGTGAGTCTGGCTGTGTGTTTGTGAATCTGGCTGTGTGTGTGTGAGTGAGTAGCTCTGTGTGTTTGTGTGTGAGTCTGGCTGTGTGTGTGAGACAGAGAGTGACTGTATGTGTGTGAATCTGGATGTATGTGTGAGTCTGGCTGTGTGTGTGAGAGAGACTGGCTGTGTGTGTGTGAATCTAGCTGTGTGTGAGTCTGGCTGTGTGTGAGTCTGGCTGTGTGTGTCTGGCTGTGTGTGTGAATGAGTGGCTGTGGTGTGTATGTGTGTGAATCTGGCTGTGTGTGAGTGAGTGGCTGTGTGTGTTTGTGTGTAGGTCTGACTGTGTGTTTGTGTGTGAGAGAGAGAGTCTGGCTGTATGTGTGTGAATCTGGCTGTGTGTATGTGAATCTGACTGTGTGTGTGTGAGTCTGGCTGTGTGTGTGAGTGAGTCTGGCTGTGTGTGTGAGAGAGACTCTGGCTGTGTGTGTGTGAATCTGGCTGTGTGTGTGTGAATGTGGCTGTGTGTGAGTCTGCTGTGTGTGTCTGGCTGTGTGTGTGTAAGTGAGTGGCTCTGTATTTGTGTGTGAGTCTGGCTCTGTGTGTGTGAATCTGGCTGTGTGGGTTTGTGTGGAGGTCTGGCTATGTGTGTGTTTGTGTGTGAGAGAGAGAGTCTGGCAGCGCCTTGGGACGTCCTCCCGACGTGAAAGGCGCTCTGTAAATGAAAAATGTTGTTGTTGTTGGCTGTGTGTGTTTGTGTGTGAAAGAGAGTCTGGCTGTGTGTGTGTGAATCTGGCTGTGTATGTGTGCCACTCACACTGGCTGTATGTGTGAGAGTCTGGCTGTGTGTGTGTGTGTGTGAGAGACTCCGGCTGTATGTGTGAGTCTGGCTGTGTGTGTCTGGCAGTGTGGTGAGTGAGTGACTGTGTGTGTGTGAGTCTGGCTGTGTATGTATGCCACTCACACAACAACAAATTACACTTATAAAGCGCCTTTCACGTCGGGAGGACGTCCCAAGGCGCTGCACAAGAGGCGTGTGACTCGAGCTGGGAGGGGAATGTACGGGGAGGGGTGAAACATGTACGGGAGGTCAAAAAATTCTGGGTGGAACAAAAGGCACGGTCGAAGAGGAAAGTCTTCAAACTGGCCTCGAAAGAGGAAAGGGAAGAAACGAGACGGAGGGATTGGGGGATGGAATTCCATAGGGTCGGAGCAGAAAAACTGAAGGCCCGGCCTCCGATGGTGGGGCGGTTCGGGCGGGGGGCTTGGAGCAGGCCAAGTCCTGCTGAACGGAGGGTCCAGGTGGGCGTGTAGGGGGAGAGTAGATTGGATAAATAGGGCGGGGCAAGGCCATGTAAGGCCTTGAAGGTGAGGACGAGGATCTTGAACTCGATCCTCTGGAGGATGGGGAGCCAGTGGAGACGGGCGAGGGTGGGGGTTATATGGTCGCGGAGGCGGGTGCGGGATAGTACACGGGCTGCAGAGTTTTGGATGACCTGCAGCCTGTGAATGGAGGCACTGGGGAGGCCGACGAGGAGAGAGTTTCCGTAGTCCAGCCGTGAGGTGATGTACGCGTGCACGAGTGTTTCGGCAGCGCGGGGGGTGAGGTAGTTGCGGAGCCTGGCAATGTTGCGCAGGTGGAAGTAAGCGGTGCTGGTCAAGGCGCGGATGTGGGGGAGGAAGGAGAGTTTTTGGTCGAATGTGATGCCGAGGTTCCTGACTGGCTTTGTGAGGTGGAGAGTACAGCCTTGGATGTTGAGGCTGGCAGCGCCCGATGTGCGGAGGCGCTGGCTTGAGCCGATCAGGAGGGCCTCGGTCTTACTCACGTTCAATTGCAGGAAGTTTTCCCTCGTCCAGGACTCGATGTCGGACAGACATGCTGTCAGAACATCGATGGTCTGGGGAATGAGGGATTAGGCAGAAAGGTACAACTGGTGTCGTCCGCATACATGTGGAAATTTACCCCATGTTTGCGGATGACGTCGCCCAGAGGGAGCGTGTAAAGGGTGAAAAGGTGGGGACCGAGGACAGAGCCCTGAGGGACGCCGTGGGAAACTGTGCGGGGATTTGAGGAAAAACCATTGGAAGATACAAGGTGTAAACGGTGGGTCAAATAGGAATGGAACCAGTCAAGGACTGTCCCTTGAAGGTTGAGGTGGGAGGAAAGACGTTGGAGGAGGATGGTGTGATTCGACTGTCGAACGCAGCAGACAGGTCAACGAGGAGGCGGAGGGAGCCCTGGTCACAGGCGGTTAGGATATCATTTGTAACCTTAACCAGGGCAGTTTCTGTGCTGTGAATAGGGCGGAAACCCGATTGGAGGGGTTCAAGGAGTGAGTGAGTTGAAAGGAAAGAGCGGAGCTGGGAGGCAACCAGTCTTTCAAGGACCTTGGATAAAAACGGGAGATTGGAGATGGGTCGATAGCTTGATGGTTGCGACTCATCAAGGGAGGGTTTCTTCAGGATAGGGGGGATGGTGGTGGTTTTAAGGGAGGTAGGGACGGTGCTTGAGGAGAGGGAAAGGTTGATGATGTCAGAAATGAACGGGGCCAAAAGGTGGAGCTGGTTGCGGAGGAGGGGGCTGGGGATGGGGTCCAATGAGCACGTGGTGGGTTTCATGGAGGTGATTATTTTTGTGATTAAATACACACTGGCTGCATGTGTGTGAGTCTGGCTTTGTGTGTGTGAATCTGGCTGTATGTGTGTGAGTGGCTGTGTGTGTGAGAGACTCTGACTGTATGTTTGTGAATCTGGCTGTGTGTGTGAATCTGGCTGTATGTGAGTCTGCTGTGTGTGTCTGGCTGTGAGTGTGAGTGAGTGGCTGTGTGTGTGTGAGAGACTGGCTGTGTGTGTGTATGTGAGAGTCTGACTATGTGTGTGAATCTTGCTGTGTGTGAGTCTGGCTGCTTGTGTCTGGCTGTGTGTGTGAGTGAGTGGATGTGTGTGTTTGTGTGTGAGTCTGGCTGTGTGTGTGTTTGTGTGAGAGAGAGTATGGCTGTATGTGTGTGAATCTGGCTGTGTGTGTGTGAGAATCTGACTGTGTGTGTGAATTTGGCTGCATCTGTCTGGCAGTATGTGTGAGTGAGTGGCTGTGTGTGTTTGTGTGTGAGTCTGGCTGTGTGTGTGTGCCACTCACACTGGCTGTGTGTGTGTGAGTCTGGCTGTGTGTGTGTGAGAGAGACTGGCTGTATGTGTGTGAATCTGGCTGTGTGTGAGTCTGGCTGTGTGTATCTGGCTGCGTGTGTCTGGCTGTGAGTGTGAGTGAGTGGCTGTGTGTGTCTACTCCAGAATAATCCTGGAAGCGAAGGACAACCACCGTCTCCTCTTCGCCACCACCAACCAGCTCCTCCGCCCCCCCCCCGCCTCACCTCGCAGATCCTCTCCTCAAACGTTCGTTGTGAGGAGATGCTGGATTTCCTCGAGTCCAAAATTGAGAAAATCCGCTCTGCGGTTTCCTCCCCCCACCACTCCTCCACCTCCGCGTCCTCATCAGTTACCTCAACCCCTACTCACCCCCCATTTCACACTTTCAACCCCACCACCCCGCTTTCAGTCACAAAAACAATCACCTCCATGAAACCCACCACGTGCTCATTGGACCCCATCCCCACCCCCCTCCTCCGCACCCAGCTCCATTTGTTAGCCCCACTCATTTCTGACACCATTAACCTTTCCCTCTCCTCAGGAACCGTCCCTACCTCCCTTAAAACAGCCACCATCACCCCTATCCTGAAGAAACCCTCCCTTGATGCGTCGCAACCATCAAGTTATCGACCCATTTCCAACCTCCCGTTTCTATCCAAGGTCCTTGAAAGAGTGGTTGCCTCCCAGCTCCGCTCTTTCCTTTCAAATCACTCACTTCTTGAACCCCTCCAATCAGGTTTCCGCCCTATCCACAGCACAGAAACTGCCCTGGTCAAGGGCACAAATGACATCCTAACCGCCTGTGACCAGGGCTCCCTCTGCCTCCTCGTCCTCCTTGACCTGTCTGCTGCGTTCGACACAGTCGATCACACCATCCTCCTTCAACGTCTTTCCTCCCACCTCAACCTTCAAGGCACAGTCCTTGACTGGTTCCACTCTTATTTGACCCATCGTTTACATTTTGTTTCTTCCAATGGCTTTTCTTCAAACCCCCGCACAGTTTCCCACGGTGTCCCTCAGGGCTCTGATCTCGGTCCCCTTCTTTTCACCCTTTACACGATCCCTCTGGGCGACGTCATCCGCAGACATGGGGTAAATTTCCACATGTATGCGGATGACACCCAGTTGTACCTTTCTGCCTCATCCCTCAACCCCCAGACGATCGATGTTCTGACAGCATGTCTGTCCGACATCGAATCGTGGACGAGGGACAACTTTTTGCAATTGAACGTGAATAAGACCGAGGCCCTCCTGATTGGCTCAAGCCAGCGCCTCCGCACATCGGGCGCTGCCAGCCTCAACATCCAAGGCTGCACTCTCCACCTCACAACGCCAATCAGGAACCTCGGCATCACGTTCGATCAAAAACTTTCCTTCCTCCCCCACATCCGCGCCTTGACCGGCACCGCCTATTTCCATCCGCGCAACATTGCCAGGCTCCGCAATTATCTTGCCCCCCACGCTGCCGAAACACTCGTGCACGCGTACATCACCTCACGGCTGGATTACGGAAATTCTCTCCTAGTCGGCCTCCCCAGTTCCTCCATTCATAGGCTGCAGGCCATCCCAAACTCTGCAGCCCGTGTACTATCCCGCACCCGCCTCCGCGACCACATAACCCCCACCCTCGCCCGTCTCCACTGGCTCCCCATCCTCCAGAGGATCGAATTTAAGATCCTCGTCCTCACCTACAAGGCCTTACACGGCCTTGCCCCATCCTACTTAACCGATCTACTCTCCCCCTACACTCCCTCCCGGACCCTCCGTTCAGCAGGACTTGTCCTGCTCCAAGCCCCCCGCCCGAACCGCCCCACCATCGGAGGCCGGGCCTTCAGTTTCTCCGCTCCCACCCTATGGAATGCCATCCCTCAATCCCTCCGTTTCGCCTCTTCCCTTTCCTCTTTCAAGGCCGATCTGAAGACTTTCCTCTTCGATCGTGCCTTTTGTTCCACCCCGAACTCTTTTACCTCCCCTTCGTGTTTCACCCCTTCCCAAACACTCCCCTCCCAGCTCGGGTCACACGCCTCTTGTTTAGCGCCTTGGGACGTCCTCCCGACGTGAAAGGCGCTATATAAATGTAAATTGTTGTTGTTGTATGTGTGAGTCTGCCTGTGTGTATCTGGCTGTGTGTATGTGTGAGTGAGTGGCTGTGGGGTGTTTGTGTGTTAGTCTGGCAGTGTGTGTGTGTGGGAGACTGGCTGTGTGTGAGTCTGGCTGTGTGTGTGAGTGAGTGGCTGTGTGTGTTTGTGTGTGAGAGAGAGAGTATGGCTGTATGTGTGTGAATCTGGCTGTGTGTGTTTGTGTGAGAGAGAGAGAGTATGGCTGTATTTGTGTGAATCTGGCTGTGTATGTGTGAATCTGGCTGTGTGTGTGTGAATATGGCTGCATCTGTCTGGCAGTATGTGTGAGTGAGTGGCTGTGTGTGTTTGTGTGTGAGTCTGGCTGTGTGTGTGTGAGAGAGACTGGCTGTATGTGTGTGAATCTGGCTGTGTGTGTGAGTCTGGCTGTGTGTATCTGGCTGTGTGTGTGAGTCTGGCTGTGTGTATCTGGCTGTGTGTATGTGTGAGTGAGTGGCTGTGGGGTGTTTGTGTGAGTCTGGCTGTGTGTGTGTGGGAGACTGGCTGTGTGGGAGTCTGGCTGTGTGTGTGAGTGAGTGGCTGTGTGTGTGAGTGAGTGGCTGTGTGTGTTTGTGTGTGAGTCTGGCTATGTGTGTGTGCCACTCACTGGCTGCATGTGTGTGAGGCTATGTGTGTGAGTCTGGCTGTGTGTGTCTGAGAGATTGGCTATATAACAGGTCTATTAGGCTATGGGGAGCGGGCAGGGCAGTGGGATTGAATCGCTCTTTTCAAAGAGCCGGCACAGACTAGATGGGACAAATGGCCTCCTTTTGTGCCGTAAAATTCTATGAATCTATAAGTGTGTGAATCTGGCTGTGCTGTGTGTGTGAGTGGCTGTGTGTGTGAGTGAGTGGCTCTGTGTGTTTGTGTGTGAGTCTGGCTGTGTGTGTGTGTGTGTGTGTATGTGAGAGAAATCTGGCTGTATGTGTGTAAATCTGGCTGTGAATTGTCGAGTCTAGCTCTATGTGTCTGGCTGTGTGTGTTTATGTGTGGGTCTGGCTGTGTGTGTGTTTGTGGGTGAGAGAGAGAGTCTGGCTGTGTGTGTGTTTGTGTGTGAGAGAGAGAGTCTCTCTCTCTCTCACACAGTGTGTCTGGCAGTATGGTGAGTGAGTGGCTGCGTGTGTGTGAGTCTGGCTGTGTATGTGTGCCATTCACACTGGCTGTATGTGTGTGAATCTGGCTGTGTGTGTGAGTCTGGCTGTGTGTGTGTGTGTGTGTGAATCTGGCTGTGTGTGAGAGTCTGGCTGTGTGTGTCTGGCTGTGTGTGAGTGAGTGGCTATGTGTGTCTGGCTGTGTGTGAGTGAGTGGCTATGTGTGTCTGGCTGTGTGTGGGTGAGTGGCTGTGTGTGTGTGTGCCACTCACACTGGCTGTATGTGTGTGTCACGCACACTGGCTGTATGTGTGTGAATCTGGCTGTGTGTGTGAGTCTGGCTGTGTGTGTCTGGCAGTGTGGTGTGTGAGTGGCTGTATGTGTGTGAATCTGGCTGTGTGTGTGAGAGACTGGTGGTATGTGTGTGAATCTGGCTGTGTGTGTGAGAGACTGGCTGTATGTGTATGAATCTGGCTGTGTGTGTGAATCTGTGTGTGTGTGTGTGTGTGAGTTTGGCTGTATCTGTCTGGCAGTATGTGTGAGTGAGTGGCTGTGTGTGTTTGTGTGTGAGTCTGGCTGTGTGTGTGTGTGCCACTCACACTGGCTGTATGTGTGTGAGTCTGGCTGTATGTGTGTGTGAGTCTGGCTATATGTGTGTGAATCTGGCTGTGTGTGTGTGAATCTGGCTGTGTGTGAATCTGGCTGTGTGTGTGAATGATTGGCTGTGTGTGTCTGAGAGACTGGCTGTATGTATGTGAATCTGGCTGTTTGTATGTGAATCTGGTTGTGTGTGAATCTGGCTGTGTGTGTGAGTCTGGCTGTGTGTTTGTGTGCCACTCATGCTGGCTGTATGTGTGTGTCACTCATACTGACTGTATGTGTGTGAATCTGGCTTTGTGTGTGAGTCTGGGTGTGTGTATCTGGCTGTGTGTGTGAATGAGTGGCTCTGTGTGTTTGTGTATGAGTCTGGCTGTGTGTGTGTGTGAATCTGGCTGTGTTGTGAGTGGCTGTGTGTGTGTGTAACCACTCACACTGGCTGTATGGTTGTGAGTCTGGCTGTGTGTTTGTGAATCTGGCTGTGTGTGTGAGTCTGGCTGTGTGTGTCTGGCAGTGTGTGTGAGTGAGTGGCTGTTTGCGTTTGTGTGAGTCTGGCTGTGTGTGAGTGTGCCACTCACACTGGCTGTATGTGAATCTGGCTGTGTGTGTGTGAATCTGGCTGTGTGTGTGCATCTGGCTGTATGTGTCTGGCAGTGTGTGAGTGAGTGGCTGTGTGTGTTTGTGTGTGAGTCTGGCTGTGTGTGTGTGTGCCACTCACACTGGCTGTATGTGTGACAGACTGGCTGTATGTGTGAATCTGGCTCTGTGTGTGTGAGTCTGGCTGTGTGTGTGTGAGTGAGTGGCTGTGGTGTGTTTGTGTGTGTTTCTGGCTGTGTGAGTGTTAGAGACTGGCTGTATGTGTGTGAATCTGGCAGTGAGTGTGAGTCTGGCTGTGTGTGTGTATGTGAATCTGGCTGTGTGTGAGTCTGGCTGTGTGTGTCTGGCTGTGTATGTGAGTGAATGGCTGAGTGTGTTTGTGTGTGAGTCTGGCTGTGCTGTGTGTGTGTGCCACTCACACTGGCTGCATATGTGTCACTCACACCGGCTGTATGTGTATGAGTCTGGCTGTGTGTGTGAGAGACTCTGGCTGTATGTATGTGAATCTGGCTGTGTGTGAATCTGGCTTTCTGTGTGAGTCTGGCTGTGCGTATCTGGCTGTGTGTGTGAGTGAGTGGCTCTGTGTTTGTGTGTGAGTCTGGCCGTGTGTTTTGTGTGTGTGTGTGTGCCACTCACACTGGCTGTATGTGTGTGTCATGCACACTGGCTGTGTGTGTGTGAATCTGGCTGTGTGTGTGCTGTGTGTGTGAGTCTGGCTGTGTGTGTCTGGCAGTGTGGTGAGTGAGTGGCTGTATGTGTGTGAATCTGGCTATGTGTGAGTATGACTGTGTGTGTGTGCCACTCACACTGGCTGTATGTGTGTGTGTCATGCACACTGGCTGTGTGTGTGTGAATCTGGCTGTGTGTGTGCGTCTGGCTGTGTGTGTCTGGCAGTGTGGTGAGTGAGTGGCTGTATGTGTGTGAGTCTGGCTGTGTGTGTCTGGCAGTGTGTGAGTGAGTGGCTGTGTTTGTATGTGTGTGAGTCTGGCTGTATGTGTGTGTGAGTCTGGCTGTGTGTGTGAGAGAGACTGGATGTATGTGTGTGAATCTGGCTGTGTGTGTGTGAGTCTGGCTGTGTGTGTCTGGCTGTGTGTGTGAGTGAATGGCTGTGGTGTGTTTGTGTGAGTCTGGCTGTGTGTGTGTATGTGAATCTGGCTGTGTGTGTTAGAGACTGGCCGTATGTGTGT
This sequence comes from Hydrolagus colliei, assembly GCA_035084275.1. Lineage (NCBI taxonomy): Eukaryota > Metazoa > Chordata > Chondrichthyes > Chimaeriformes > Chimaeridae > Hydrolagus > Hydrolagus colliei. The sequence goes on from CM068777.1 coordinate 1,797,771, forward strand.
GAATCTGGAGGTGTGTGTGAGTCTGGCTGTGTGTGTGTGTGTGTGAATCTGGCTGTGTGAGAGAGTCTGGCTATGTGTGTCTGGCTATGTGTGTCTGGCTGTGTGTGTCTGGCTGTGTGTGAGTGAGTGGCTGTGTGTGAGTCTGGTTGTGTTTGTGTGTGCCACTCATACTGGCTATATGTGTGTATCACGCACACTGACTGTATGTGTGTGAATCTGGCTGTGTGTGTCTGGCAGTGTGGTGAGTGAGTGGCTGTATGTGTGTGAATCTGGCTGTGTGTGAGTCTGACTGTGTGTGTGAGTGTGAATCTGGCTGTGTGTGTGTGACAGACTGGCTGTACGTGCGTGAATCTGGCTGTGTGTGTGAATCTGGCTGTGTGTGAGACTGGCTGTGTGTGTCTGGCTGTGTATGTGAGTGAGTGGCTGTGTGTGTTTGTGTGTGAGTCTGGCTGTGCTGTGTGTGTGTGTGCCACTCACACTGGCTGCATGTGTGTGTGCCACTCACACTGGCTGCATGTGTGTGAATCTGGCTGTGTGTGTGTGAATCTGACTGTGTGAGTTTGGCTGTGTGTGAGTGAGTGGCTGTGGTGTGTTTGTGTGTGAGTCTGGCTGTGTATGTGTGTGTTGTGTGAATCTGGCTGTGTGAGTGTTAGAGATTGGCTGTATCAGTGTGAATCTGGCTGTGTGTGTAAATCTGGCTGTGTGTGGGTCTGGCTGTGTGTGTTGGCTGTATGTGTGAGTGAGTGGCTCTGTGTCCTTGTGTGTGAATCTGGCTGTGTGTGCATGTGCCACTCACACTGGCTGCATGTGTGTGAGTCTGGTTGTGTATGTGAATCTGGCTGTGTGTGAGTCTGGCTGTGTGTGTGTGTGCCACTCACACTGGCTATATGTGTGTGAGTCTGGCTGTGTGTGTGTGAGTCTGGCTGTGTGTGTAAGTCTAGCTGTGTGTGTCTGGCTATGTGTGAGTGATTGGCTGTGTGTGTTTGTGTGTGAGTCTGGCTGTGTGTGTGCCACTCACACTGGCTGTGTGTGTCTGATAGACTGGCTTTAAAGGTGTGTGAATCTGGCTGTGTGTGAATCTGGCTGTTTGTGTGAATGATTGGCTGTGTGTGTCTGAGAGACTGGCTGTATGTATGTGAATCTGGCTGTTTGTATGTGAATCTGGCTGTGTGTGAATCTGGCTGTGTGTGAATCTGGCTGTGTGTGAGTCTGGCTGTGTGTTTGCGTGCCACTCATGCTGGCTGTATGTGTGTGTCACTCATACTGACGGTATGTGTTTGAGTCTGGCTGTGTGTGAGAGAGACTCTGGCTGTGTGTGTGAATCTGGCTTTGTGTGTGAGTCTGGGTGTGTGTATCTGGCTATGTGTGTGAATGAGTGGCTCTGTGTGTTTGTGTATGAGTCTGGCTGTGTGTGTGAATCTGGCTGTGTTGTGAGTCTGGCGGTGTGTGTGTGTACCACTCACACTGGCTGTATGGTTGTGAGTCTGGCTGTGTGTTTGTGAATCTGGCTGTGTGTGTTTGTGTCAGTCTGGCTGTGTGTGTGTGCCACTCACACTGGCTATATGTGTGTGAGTCTGGCTGTGTGTGTTTGAGAGACTGGCTGTATGTGTGTGAATCTTGCTGTGTCTGGCTGTGTGTGTGAGCGAGTGGCTGTGTGTGTTTGTGTGTGAGTCTGGCTGTGTGTGTGCCACTCACACTGGCTGTATGGTTGTGAGTCTGGTTGTGTGTTTGTGAATCTGGCTGTGTGCGTTTGTGTGTGTGTGTGTGTGTGTGAATCTGGCTTTGTGTGTGTCTGGCTGTGTGTGTGTGTGTGTGTGTGTGTGTGAATCTGGCTTTGTGTGTGTCTGGCTGTGTGTGTCTGGCTGTGTGTGTGAGTGAGTGGCTGTGTGCGTTTGTGTGTGTCTGGCTGTGTGTGTGTGCCACTCACACTGGCTATATGTGTGTGAGTCTGGCTGTGTGTGTGAATCTGGCTATGTTGTGAGTCTGGCTGTATGTGTCTGGCTGTGTGTGTGAGTGATTGGCTGTGTGTGTTTGTGTGTGAGTCTGGCTGTGTGTGTGAATCTGGCTATGTGTGAGTCTGGCTGTGTGTGTGTATGTGTGTGTTCCACTTACACTGGCTGTATGTGTGTGTCACTCACACCGGCTGTATGTGTATGAGTCTGGCTGTGTGTGTGAGAGACTCTGGCTGTACGTATGTGAATCTGGCTGTGTGTGTGTGAATCTGCCTTTGTGTGTGAGTCTGGCTGTGCGTATCTGGCTGTGTGTGTGAGTGAGTGGCTCTGTGTGTTTGTGTGTGAGTCTGGCTGTGTGTGTGTGAATCTGACTGTGTGTGAGACTGGTTGTGTGTGTGAGTGAGTGGCCGTGTGCATTTGTGTGTGAGTCTGGCTGTGTGTGTGTGTGTGTGCCACTCAGACTGGCTGTATGGGTGTGTCACTCAGACTGACTGTATGGGTGTGTGTCTGGCTGTGTGTGTGTGAATCTGGCTGTGTGTGAGACTGGCTGTGTGTGTCTGGCTGTGTGTGAGTGAGTGGCTGTGTGCGTTTGTGTGTGAGTCTGGCTGTGTGTGTGAAAGAGAGAGAGTCTAGCTGTATGTTTGTGAATCTGGCTGTTTGTGTGAATCTGGCTGTGTGTTCGTTTGGCTGTGTGTGTCTGGCTGTGTGTGTGTGTGAGTGGCTGCATGTGTGAGTGTGGCTGTGGGTGTGTGTGCGCCACTCACACTGGCTGTGTGTGTGAGTCTGGCTGTGTGTGTGTGTGTGTGAATCTGGCTGTGTGTGAGTCTGGCTGTGTGCTGTGTGTGTGTGAGTCTGGCTGTGTGTGTCTGGCTGTGTGTGTGAGTGAGTGGCTGTGTGTGTTTGTGTGTGAGTCTGGCTGTGTGTGTGTGTACCACTCACACTGGCTGTGTGTGTGAGAGAGTTTGGCTGTGTGTGTGAATCTGGCTGTGTGTGTGAGTCTGGCTGTGTGTGTGTGAGAGACTCTGGCTGTGTGTGAGTCTGGCTGTGTGTGTGAGAGAGTCTGTCTGTATGTCTGTGAATCTGGCTTTGTGTATGTGAATCTGGCTGTGTGTGTGTGTCTGGCCGTGTGTGTTTGTGAGACAGACTCAAACACACAGCCAGACTCACACACACATAGCCAGAATCACAGACCCACACTGCCAGATTCACCCACACAATTAGACTCATAGACACACACACACAGCCCGCCTCACACACACACACAGCCAGACTTACACACATACAGGCAGACTCTCTCATACACTCAGCCAGACTCGCACACAAACACAGCCATTCACATTCACTCATACATACACAGCCAGACTCACACACAAACACACATAGCCAAACACACACACAGCCAGACACACATACAGCCAAACTCTCTCACACCCACAGCCAGACACACACACAGCCAGACTCGCACACAGCCAGACACACATACAGCCAGACACACACATATGCACAGCCAGACTCACAGACACACATACACATAGCCAGACTCACACAAACACATACAACCAGATTCACACACAAACACACACACAGCCAGACAGATATACACAGCCAAACTCACACACACAGCCAGACACACACACACAGAGCCAGACTCACACACTCACAGACACACAGCCAGATTCTCTTCTCACACACACAGCCAGACTCTCACACACACAGCCAGACTCACACATACACAGCTAGACACGCACAGCCAGACTCACACACACACACAACCGGGCAATTCTGCATGGGAGAGGACAAAAACAGCAAATTTAAAAGTATATCAAATCTCTATGAAATGACATTCTTGTGTGAACAAATGTCCATTTAACAAGAAACAGAAAACCGTTTTTCAATAACTTCATTGGTTTGCATGAAAATTTGATTTGAAATTTTGAGACTTTTTGGGCTTGAAGTACGGGATCCATGACTGAATCATACAAAATTCAATAAATCTTTGAAACAATAACTTATTCCTCAGTATCATAGAATCATAGAATCATAGAATTTTACGGCACAAAAGGAGGCCATTCGGCCCATCTAGTCTGTGCCGGCTCTTTGAAAAGAGCGATTCAATCCCACTGCCCTGCCCGCTCCCCATAGCCTAATAGACCCGTATACTTGTTAATTTTGCAGGTTTATACCCTGGAATCTTATTTTAGGAAGCACTTTCCACAACTGGATCTGGTATTTGCAGAGGAGAATGACCAATTTGGGCCTTTTTTGTTGTTGCTGTAATTCCATTACCAAAATTTGAAATAAGTTTTCCTCCTGAGCTTATTTGTTGATAAATCATAATATAATTGTAAATTTTCTTCCTTCATCTACCTTCTTAAAGCCTCAAATTACCAACATCTAAAATATCTTAATTTAATCCTATCAAAACATTGGCAACGGAATTGCATGGTAATGGAATTACAACTACTTATAGCTGTAGAAGCAGTTGCTTGTGTGTTTATTATACAACCACAGGGTGTCAGTCATTCTGTACTCACCCTGAACAATTGATTTTAAACTAATTTGTCACTTGATTGTTAGCCAGCTTTAATCTGTTCTTTCAAATGATACTTACCAAAGCCAGGCATGTGAATTATCTGATCTGGTTCAGACCTGAATTCAGAATTCAGGTATTCTTTATTAAGAATGTCAGTGTTTTCTTGCAGCTTAGCTCCATTTTTGGCTATCTTGCCTAACTTACTCTATTCCTTTTTTTCTCTCCATTTCAGTGTTTGTTATTTTTCCATGAGTTCACCTCATGTCTACATAGGTTTATGATATGTTAGATAAGATAAAAAATAGTGTTGATGTGAGTATGTTTCAGGGTCAAAATGTCAGTTGCATTGATTTTGGCTAAATATGGAAGATAATGCATTGTAAAGCAGTGTATTTATTCGTCATCAGCGTAATTCCATTACCATATACAATGTACAGTGTGATACAGTGTGATATACATAAAGGATGTTCTAACCAACAAACTGTCAGAACTACAGAGTTTGAAGCCAATGACCATTTGCAAAGATTGACTTGTATTTGGTCACCACCCTCTTGATTACTTATAAATTTCATATTGTTTTTACAAAGGCATAATATTTAGAAGGTAAATCACCCTATTTTAAATTTGACGAACAGGTGACTTGTATTATAGTTGATATTATAGGTGGTAACATACGAAGTGCTTTCACAGCAATTTCGGTTTATCTGATCTTCAAGAATTGGCATTCTTTAAGTAACATTTCAGGAGACATAATTCAGTTACCATTTTTAATTTTTTTTGTAATTCCGTTATCACTGCCTTTTTTTAAAAAAAAGGCCCAGGAAAAATATAACCCTAAAAATGCCTGCCAGGGCATAGTTGACACCATAGGTAATTAAGATCAGGATAAAACTTTGGCCAATGTGTTATAGATTCAATAGAAATTCTTTTGAAAGTTGAGGGAAAAATTATACCCAATTTTCTGATGTAATTCTGTTACCAACATTCTTTTGATCTTGGAGCCTTCCACGTACAAGAGGTATCCAATTTTTTATTTTGATATGATAACAGAGGTATCACCTGACCTTATAAAAGTTTTGTTAATCAGTTAGACCTTAAGACTAATCCATAGCATATAAAATTCTGGGGGAAATTTCTCCGGATCGTAATTCCGTTACCACGGAATTGCCCAGCGACTCACAGACCCACACACATGTGTAAGTCTGGCTGTGTGTGTGTGTCCTTGAGTCTGGCTGTGTGTGTGTCTGGCTGTGTGTGTGTGAGTGAGTGTTTGTGTATGAGTCTGGCTGTGTGTGTGAGAGAGAGTCTGGGTGTGTGTGTGTCCGTGAGTCTGGCTGTGTGTGTCTGGCTGTGTGTGTGTGAGAGGGTCTCGCTGTGTGTGTGTCTGGCTGTGTGTGTGTGAGTGAGTGTTTGTGTATGAGTCTGGCTGTGTGTGTGAGAGAGAGTCTGGGTGTGTGTGTGTCCGTGAGTCTGGCTGTGTGTGTCTGGCTGTGTGTGTGTGAGAGGGTCTCGCTGTGTGTGTGTCTGGCTGTGTGCGTGTGAGAGAATCTCGCTGTGTGTGTGTGTATGTGTGTGAGTCTGGTTGTGTGTGAGTCTGGCTGTGTGTGTGTGAGTGAGTGTTTGTGTATGAGTCTGGCTGTGTGTGAGAGAGAGAGTCTGGCTGTATGTGTGTGAGTCTGGCTGTGTGTGTCTGTGAGTCTGGCTGTTTGTTTGTGTGTGTGTGTCAGACTAGCTCAGCAGTTGCGGGATGTCACTGTGTGCAAATTGGCTGCTGCGTTCACCTACAAAACACCCAGCCACTACACCACTTCTACCATGACCTTGTTCCTACAATCCTTCTCCCATCTCTCTTCCTCCCTCTCACCCACCATCACCTCAATGAAGCCCACCACCTGCTGCCTCGACCCCCTTTCTCACCAACTTACTGGTCACCCAGCTCCCCCTCCTCTGCCCACTGCTGGCTGACATCATCAACCAGTCCCTCTCCACAGGATCAGTCCTTGTCCCCCTTAAAACATCATCACCCCACTCCTCAAAAAGCCTTCCCTTTATCCCTCTAATCCTAGCCACTACTGCCCTATTTCTAACCTGCCATTCCTTTCCAAAGTACTTGAACGCATTGTTCCCAAGCAACTCCTCACCTACCTCTCCTTCCACTCACTTTTCGAACCCCTCCAGTCCAGTTTCCGCCCTGCCCACAGTACAGAGATTGCGCTTGTGAACGACATCATCTCTATCTGTGACCATCACTGTCATATCTCATCACTCACGGCCTTGACATTTCTGACCTCAGCATCTCTGACAAGGCCATCTCAGACCACTTTCTTGTCTCCTTCTCCTCATGCATCCCTCTCTCCTCCACCAAGCCCGCGACTGTACTTTTCCACCCATGGAAAAGTCTCCCCACTGAGACCCTCACAGAGGCCCTCACATCTTCTGACCTCCTACCCCTCTGGTCTTCCACCCACACTGATCCTTATGCAGCTGTTCAGCTGCTCCATGATCACCTCTCCTCCACCTTCAACTCTCTCGTCCCCCTAAAATCCCAAACCATCTCCAAACCCATCCGCTCCCCCTGGTACAACACTCATCTCTGCACCGAAAAATCCCAAACCCGGCTGCTCGAGCGCAGGTGGTAGAAAACTGGCCTGACAGTTCACCACCCAACTGTGGTTTGAGCAACTCCACAGCTACCACCGTTCCCTGTCTCGTCAAAAACGGCTTACTATTCTAACATTATCCTGGAGGCAAACAATAACACCAAAGTCCTCTTTTCCACCACCCACCACCTCCTTCATGTGCCCCTTCAGGCCTCCTCAATCTTCACTTCAATTGCGAAGTGCAAGGATGTGATGGACTTCTCGTCCAAAATTCAAAACATCCGCCAGGCAGCGTCATCCTCCTGCCTCTCGTTGCCCACTACCACCATCCCCATTCCGTTCCCCTCACCCTCCCCATCATCAGCTGCTACCTCAACCCCCTTCCTACATTCCCCCGTCTCTTCTTCCTCCCTCTCACGCACCATCTCCTCCATGAAGCCAACCACCTGCTGCCTCGACCCCCATCCCCACCAACCTGCTGCTCACCCAGCTCCCCCTCCTCTGCCCACTGCTGGCTGACATCATCAACCAGTCCCTCTCCACAGGATAAGTCCCTGTCCCCCCTCAAAACTACTGCCATCATCCCACTCCTTAAAAAACTTCCCTTTATCCCTCAAATCCTAACCACTACTGCCCTATCTCTAACCTGCACTTCCTTTCCAAAGCACTCGAACGCATTGTTGCAAATTAATTCTGCGCCCACCTCTCCTCCCACTCCCTCTTCCAACCCCTGTGGTCCAATTTCCGCCCTGCCCACAGTATAGAGATTTTGCTTGTGAAAGTCACAAACGATATCCTTTCTATCTGTGACCAGGGCTCCCTCTGCCTCCTTATCCTCCTGGACCTGTCCGCTGCGTTTGACACTGTCGACCACGCCATCCTCCTCCACCGCCTGTCCTCCGTTATCCATCTCAGTGGGACCGCACTCGCCTGGTTCGAGTCCTACCTCACAAACCACCAGCAGTACATCTCCACAAACGGCTTTTCCTCCCGCTCTTACCCAGTTACCTGGGGTTACCCCAGGGATCCATCCTTGGCCCCCTCCTCTTCATCATCTACACGCTCCCTCTTGGGGACGTCACCCGCAGACATGGGGTACACTTCCACATGTACGCAGATGACATCCAACTCTATTTCTCGACTTCACTTTGCGACCCCCAGTCCCCTGATGTTCTGTCAGCCTGTCTGTCAGACATCAGGTGCTGGATCCAGCTGCGAACTTCCTGCAGCTGGATGTCGACAAGACAGAGACCATACTCTTTGGCTCTCGTCAACATCTCCATTCACATGTCTCACACCTCCTCCACCTTCCCACCTGCCCCCCTAAAACTCTCCGAACCCGCGTGCAACCCAGGCGTCAGGTTTGACCCCAACTGTCCTTCCTCCCCCACAACCTGTCCCTCACCAGCACCGCCTTCTTCCACCTCTGATGGATTGCCCGTCTCCGGCAATACCTCACCCCAAAAGCCGCTGAAACTCTGGTCTATGCCTTTGTCACCTCTTTGCTGGACTATTGCAACACCCTCCCCTCCAGTCTCCCCTCCACCACAATCCATAGAATTCAGTTCATTTAGAACTCTGCTATCCGCGTTCTCACCCACACCAAACTTCGCTCCCCCATTACCCCAGTCCTTGCCAGACTTCACTGGCTCCCTGTCCCGGAGACGATCGATTTCAAGATCCTCACTCTTGTTTTCAAATCTCTACACTCGTCTGCACCACCCTACCTCTCTGACCTCCTCTCCCCCAAAACAGCACCCATTGCCTTCGCTCCTCTGGTTCTGGTCTCCTCCATGTCCCCCAAATCCTGTGTTCAACTAACGGCGCCCATGCTTCAGCCATTATGCCCCGAAGCTCTGGAACTCCTTTACTCACTCCCTTTGCCTCACTCCCTGTCTTCCTAGTTTCATGTCTCAGCTGAAGACCTTTCATTTCGACTGTGCCTTCAATCATCTTTTTCCCCCTCCCCCTGGCTCGGGCCCGGGACCCATTATTGTGAAGCACTCTGAGACTCCGTCCGGCGTGGAGGGTGCTATGTAAATCAAAGTTGTTGTTGTTGTTACACTTGTTATTTTTTATACTGTGCCTTTCCCCCATAAAATATACGGTCAATTTCTCTTTACAGTATATTCTGTGAAGTCCTGTAGCTCAATGGCTAGAGCTTTACAATGGTTGCCTTACAAGCTAGAGACCTGGGTTCAATTCCAGGCAATGTTCCTTACTCTACACACACGCAATAATCTAACAATAATCCCTCAAAAAGAATAGTAATAAACTGGTCAGTTTAATCCAAGATTGTTTGTGGGACATTGCTGTGTGCAATTGGCTGCCATGTTTAGCCCACATATGAACAGTCAATTCACTTAACAGTATCTTTTGTGAATGCTTTGTGATATCTAGAAAACGTGAAAAGCGTTTGGATGTAAATGCAAGGATTATTATTATGACGCTTACTTCCCCTCGTGGAAGATAGTCTCTAGTTGGCATCCGCCAAATAGGTGAAAGCAGGTACCAGGAACTCATGCAGGGCAGCATCTCAGAGCACTCCATCCCCTTGTTTAGAAAGACAAGGTGTGGCTGTGTTACTCCAAACTAGAAAGTGAGCGCAGTCAGCAATCCTTGACAGCTCTTTCTCCATCTCTGCATCACTGTTCTCCCCCTCTTCCCCTTTTTTTGTCTCCCTGTTTCTCGCCCGTTCTCTTCCTCGCCCCCTTTTCCTCTCTTCCCCTCCCTTATCTAACTCACATTCTCTTTCTCTTCCTCTTCCTCTCCCTCCCCCTTTCCCTCTCCACCCTAGATTTGTCTCTCCCCCATTTCTTTCCCTCTCCCCCTTCAATTTGCTCTGTTTCCCTCTCTCCCTTCTCTCTCCCTCACTTTCCCTTCTTCCCCCCCCTCCCCCCCACCCGTCTCCCCCCTCCCTCTCTGTTTTTCCCCCTCTCACCCTATTACAGCCTTTCCCCCCTCTCTTCCCTGCCCCCCCACTGCACACCCTTTTTCCCCTCCTTCTTTCCTTCCCTTTCTCCTCTCACTCTCCCCACTTCTCTTCTTAGAATGCGATCTGACTGAGAGAGACAACATCACTGGCCTGAGAGTGAGAGACAGCGAGAAAGAGAGGGAGAGATGGAGCAGCACCCAGAAAGGACAAAGACTCCTGCCTTCCTGGCCGATCTGGGAAAGCCCACCCTTCGCGGCATCAAAAAATGCCCCAAATGTGGGACTTTCAACGGGACCAGGGGACTGAGCTGCAAGAACATTAGCTGCGGGGCTGTGTTCAGGGACGCGGCTCGCAAGCCGCCGCCCAGCGCAGAGGCCGTGCGTGTGGTGACAGGTTCGACCTCGCAGATCTACTCAGTGCGTCTCAGAGACCGGGGCCCGGACTATAGGGGCTTCGCGGAGCTGTGCCCCATCGAGGGGGTGGGCGCCACAGACGGCCTCGTCACCGGCCGCTGCTTCGTCCCCTCGTGCTTCAAAGGGTCCCCCCACACAGCCTCCGACAGCCAGTGCAAGCACATCAAGCTGGCCACTCAGTGCCAAGCCCAGGCCACTCCACACACCCTCAAAAGCTCGGTGCTGAACTTGCTGCAGGTGCCTGCCGAGACCAAGCAGGCCATCTGGACACTGGCCACAGAGTCCAGTGGGCCCCTGGTGCAGAGGATCACCAAGAACATCATGGTGGTCAAGTGCAAGGCCAGCCAGAAGCACAGCCTAGGCTTCCTACACGTCGCCTTCCATGACAAGAGTAGGACTAAAGCGGCCACTGAGCGCAAGTTCTACTGCTCGTGCCAGGCCTCTAGGATGGGCCGAGGCTGCCCCAGTGCCCAGGAGCCACCCAGACGCTGTCTCCACTTCTACGCCTGCATCTGCGCCTTCGCCAGCGACGAGAAGCTGGGTCAGGAGTTCTCCCACTTTGTCAACTTCGATTCCACCGACCGGTGCAGGAATGCGGGTGAGTGTCGTAAACCACGACCTTCCTCTTTTGGTCTCCCTCCTCCACCCCACCCTTGATCTTCGATCCTCTAGTTCCCCACCCTCTCTGCCCTCCACCCCACCCACCCCACCTCCCACCACTTTATCCCAACCTAGCTCAGGTCCAAATACGATTCTCCAGTGCCTTGGTACATCCTCCCAACATGAAAGGCCCTATATGAATCAGTGGTTAGAGCACTCGTCTCACAAGTTCAATTCCCAGGTCAGGACAAAAGCTTGGGCAAACTGTAGCTGTAACTCACCTTGTAATAGGCCAGTATATTGACCTTATTCTGTTTTATAGTAGCCACCATCGATCTAGCTAGCCCTAAAGCCCTCCTGACGTACCTTTTTTGCCAGACTTGTCTACCTTTTTGCCAGACTCGATGCGCTTTATCACCTCCAATTTAGTATTTAGTATTTAAAGTGATGACTTTGCGGGGTTTCTGGCCACTAGCGGTATAACCGCTGCTCATTTCACTCACTGCTGTCTCTTCCCGACTTGGTAGAATCGCTCGAAGTTGCTCGGGAATGTTCGGAAATGACTGTAATACTGACGTGGCGTGGTGTCGCTTCAAAATCAGCTGCTTTTAAATAATGACGTAGTGACATGCTATTGGCCAGTTCAAATGTCTGGAATCACTATATCAGGTGCGAGTGCGATTTTTCCGCGAATACACTATGGCTGTGCGTGTGGACAAAAAGAACGCGTCAAATACGACTGCGATATTCAAAATATGTACTGCTCATGCGCAAAAAAGAATTATGTTCATTAAAACCAAACCAAGTGTCCTATATCGATAAAAAGATGTTAAAAAATTATGTTCGTTCAATCAAAATATCCTAAATAGAAGCGTCCTTAATTGAGGCTTGCCTGTATATGCAAAATTTGCAATATGCAAATTTACTTTACAGTGTCACAACAGCACCCGTTGCCTTCGCTCTGCTGGGTCTGGTCTCCTCCTTGTCTCCCGAATTCTCTGCTTCACCATCGGTGGCCGTGCCTTCAGCTACTATGCCCTGAACTCCCTCCCTCACTCCCTTCGCCTCTCCCCTCCTTTCCTATTTTCAGGTCTCGGCTAAAGACTTTGCTTTTCGACAGTGCTTTTAGTCACCTTTTTCCCCCTCCCCGTGGCTTGCCCACAGGATCCATTATGTGTCAACGCTCTGAGACCCTCTCCGGCGTGAAATGAGGGAGTGAGGGCGCTACATCAAGTTGTTGTTGTTATATTTTGCTTTAAATCATCTAGAAGAAAGTGGAGGAGCACAACGTCAAACTGGATGGAGGAGGAGGTGTCTAGTCACGGTCAAAGAGGATGGTTCTATAGGTGTGAGTTCAAACATGAAGCAGAGGGTGTGAGTGTTTAATGAATTTACAGCTAAGAAGCTCCTAACCTCAGCTCGCTTTGCCTCCAGCCACCCCTCAGCCCAGTGTGGACAGACACTTACTGGCGATTTACCCCCAGGAGCAGCCCCCAACCATCCCAGGTCCCAGAGCCAAGAGGAAGAGAAAGGAGGAGGCAGCAGGTAAATCAACAACAACTTTTATTTATATAGCTTTTCTTCACACACTAATCCAATTCCCTTATTTCAAGGCAGTGCATTGAAAACTGTGACAACTCTCTGGGTAAATGAAATATTATTTAAGTGGAGCCTGTAATAATAAATTGGTTATTTTCAATCCATGACTGTTTGTGGAACGCTGCTGTGCGCAATTAACTACTGTGTTTCGCCCATAAATATATAGTTAATTCACTTTACCGTATATTCTGTGAAGTGCTTTGAGACACAGTCCAGAAGACGTGAAAAGTGCTATGCAAGGATTCTTACTATTATTAAAGCCTTTCTGTGAATGCTGTTCAAAGTTTTTTAATCATCTCCCTCACTCTGAAGCGAGCAGCCCACTCCTCACCCTGCAGGACAGCACCAGCAACAAGTTCCGAAAGACTGCTAACAAGAAACAGTCCGTGGCCTCAGCAGTAAAAAGACCAGGTCTGAGCTCTCTCCTGTAACCCTGCTCTCTCTCACTCTTATCACAACTCTTGTCATCCCACTCCCTCCAAGATTCCCCCAATCAGGTTTCATCACTGTCCACAGCATAGAAACTGCCCTAGTCAAGGTCACTAATGATACCCTGACCATCTGTGACCAGGGCTCCCTCTGCTTCCTCGTCCTCCTCGACATATCTGCCGTGTTCGACACCATGGACCACATAGTCCTCCTCCACCGCCTCTCCTTCCACCTCACCCTTCAAGGTCTAGTTCCAGTCCTACCTTTCCCCATTTTGTGTCTGCCAACGGCTTTTCCCCCAGCCCCCGCACTGTCTCATGAGGCGTTGCTCAGGGCTCTGTCCTTGGTCCCCTCCTCTTCACACTCTACCTGCTCCCCCTCGGTGACATCATCCACAGACGTGGGGTAGATTTCCACATATATGCGGATGACACCAAACTCTACCTTTCCGCTTCCACCTTCAACTCCAGGACTACCAGCATCCTGACTGTCTGCCTGTCTGAGATGAAGTATTTCTCCAGCTGAATGTCCGCAAGACTGACACCCTCCTTGCATCCCCAGGCACTGACACCATCAGCATCCAAAGCTGCACTCTCTATGTCTCTAAGCCAGTCAGGAACCTGGGTTTCCTATTCGACAACTGAACTGTCCTTCCTCCCCCACATCCTTGCCATGATCAGCACTGCCTTCCACCATGTTTACAACATGGCCAGACTCTGCCACTGCCTCACCCCTCAGGCTGCCAAACCCTTGTCTACGCATCATCACATTAAGACTTGACTATGGAAACTCGCTCCTCGTCGGCCTTCCTGGTTCTTCCCTTCACAAGGGAAGAACTCTGCAGAATCATGCAGAACTCTGCAGCTCATGTCCTCACCCACACTAAGCCCCGCGACCACATCACTCCCACCATCGCCAGCTCTATTGCCTCCCCATCTCCTAGAGGATCGAATTCAAAATCCTTATCCTGACTTGAAACACCAGCTCATGGCCTTGCTTCTCCCCCTCTACCACTCCACTTTCTGTCCCACTTTGAACCTCCCTGGCCCCTCTGTTCGGCGAGCTCCAGCCTGCTCCATGACCCCCGTCTTACCATCGGCGGATGGGCTTTCAGTCTCTCTGCCCCCATACTCTGTAACTCCATCCCACAGTCCCCACACCTCGCTCCCTCCCTCACCTCCTTCAAGACCGGTCTCAAGACCCTCCTCTTTGACTGTGCTTTCTGCTGCTCTCCCAATCCTCTTACTCTCCTCCTAACTCACTCCTGTTGCTCCCCACTATCCTGCATCTCTCCCTTGCTCGTGCCCAATCTGACTGTTCAACGCCTTGAGAAATCCTTCCAATGTGAAAGGCGCTCTATAAATGTAATTTTGTTGTTGTCACTCTCTCCCTCCCCATTGTGTCTGTGCTGCTGCTCGCTCCCCCACTGTAGCTCTCTACCCTAACCCCATTCCCTGCTCTCTCACTCCATCTCTCTTTCCCCATTGTGTCTGCGCTGGGCGGGAGGGAGGCAGCGAGTGAATATGGCGGTGAGAGCAAGAGCTTGGATGCTAATCCAACACTGAACACGAGAACCTGGGCGTGAGCAGCTTTGTCAGTATCAATGTCAATTGTGTTATTGCAGCCGGGAACCAACCCATGGAAGAGGCGCAGGTTACACTGACATTCCAGGCCTGGCTGGCCAGTGTCAGCGAGCGCATTAATCAGACCATGCACTACCAGTTTGATGGTGAGTTTCCTTGTGTGTCAGACAGACACCCGGCTGATCATGGTGAAGGGTTTCTGTGCGTATCTGTGAGAGGGGCTGTGTGAGGGTAACAACAACAACAATAATGAATTATTATTGTTGAGGATGTATGTAGAAGGCTGTATGAGTGGCTGACCGAGGGTGTGTGTGAGGGTCTGTGAGGTCCTATGTGGGTGTGTGAGGGTATATGTGAGGGGCTGTGTGATAGTGTGTATGGGGGTGTATGAGGGTGTGTGGGGCTGTGTGAAGGTGTGTGTGGGGGGTGTAAAGGTGTGTAAGGGTGTGTGTGGGGGTGTGAGGGTGTGTGTGGGGGTGTTAGGATCTGTGTGAGGGGGTATGGGGGTGTGAGGGGGTGTGTGGCAGTGTGAGGATCTGTGTGAGGGGGTGTGAGGGTGTGCGAGGGGGTGTGAGGATCTGTGTGAGGGTGTGTGAGGGTGTGTGGAGGGGTGTGAGGATCTGTGTGAGGGTGTATGGGGGTGTGTGGGGCTGTGTGAGGGTGTGTGTGGAGCTGTGTGAGGGTGTGTGGGGCTGTGTGAAGGTGTGTGTGGGGGGTGTAGGGGTGTGTGGGGGTGTGAGGGTGTGTGGGGGTGTGAGGATCTGTGTGAGGGTGTATGGGGGTGTGAGGATCTGTGTGAGGGGGTATGGGGGTGTGTGGCAGTGTGAGGATCTGTGTGAGGGTGTGTGGGGGTGTGAGGGTGTGTGTGGCAGTGTGAGGATATGTGTGAGGGGGTGTGGGTGTGTGAGGATCTGTGTGAGGGTGTGTGGGGGTGTGAGGATCTGTGTGAGGGTGTATGGGGGTGTGAGGGTGTGTGTGGGGGTGTGAGGGTGTGTGTGGGGGTGTGAGGATCTGTGGGAGGGTATGTGGGGGTGTGATGATCTGTGTGAGGGTGTGGGGGGGTGTGAGGATCTGTGTGAGGGTGTGTGGGGGTGTGAGGATCTGTGTGAGGGTGTGTGGGGGTGTGAGGATCTGTGTGAGGGTGTGTGTGGCAGTGTGAGGATCTGTGTGAGGGGGTGTGTGGGGGTGTGAGAATCTGTGTGAGGGTGTGTGGGGGTGTGAGGATCTGTGTGAGGGTGTGAGGGTGTGTGTGGCAGTGTGAGGGGGTGTGTGGCAGTGTGAGGGGGTGTGAGGGTGTGTGTGGCAGTGTGAGGATCTGTGTGGGGGTGTGAGGATCTGTGTGAGCGTGTGTGGGGGTGTGAGGGTGTGAGGATCTGTGTGAGGGTGTGTGGGGGTGTGAGGATCTGTGTGAGGGTGTGTGGGGGTGTGAGGGTGTGTTTAAGGGACTGACTGGGGGTTTGTTGCAGGGAAGCCGGAGCCCCTGGTGTTCCACGTGCCTCAGGTTTTCTTTGATTGTCTCCAGCAGCGTATTTCTCTGGGCAGCAGGAAAAAACGTCTGCCTAACTCCACCACAGGTATGTCACCTACCCTCCCTCTCACCTTCCACTCCTTTACCCTCCCTCCCACTTTCCCCTCCTCCCCCCCACTCTCTTACCCTCCATCCCACTCCTTTTTCCCCTCACCCTCACCCTCCATCCCTCCTCTGACCTTTGCCTCCTGCCCCATGGGTTTCCATGTGTCAGACACCTGGCTGGTCACGGTGACAGGTTTCCGTGTGTGTCTATCCCCAGCCCAGCCCAGCCAAATCAGAGCTCTCCCCAGCCCAGCCCAGCCAAACCAGAGCTCTCCCCAGCCCAGCCCAGCCAAACCAGAGCTCTCCCCAGCCCAGCCAAATCAGAGCTCACCCCAGCCAAACCAGAGCTGTCCGCAACCCAACCAAACCAGAGCTCTTCCCAGCCCAGCCCAGCTGAACCAGAGCTCTCCCTAGCCTGGCGGAGCAGGCCGTCTGCCTAAAGAGGCCAAAAGTTAATTTTTGCGTAAAATAAAATTGCACCTGCGCGCACTTATTAAACTTAACTGTTGTGATGTGGCATCTGAGAATATTGACTGAGTAGTAGGGTCCGGCGATATATCGATATATCGCTAAAACCCGATATAATTTTCATATCGATATGCCGATATAGGCATTTTAAAAACATCGATATATCGAAAAAACGATATATCGAGGTAAAAAATCGGGATGCGAGCACACTGAACTGCAAGACCCAGAATGCTCATCTCTATACACAATGCACAGACTGAGGTGCAAAGCCGCCATATTGTATTCACAGTCCTCGAATACAATATACAGGTATGCAAGGGCTGGGGGGGTGGAGAGGGGGAGAGAGACGGCTGGGGGGGTGGGAGGGGGGGAGAAAGACGGCTGGGGGGAGGGGGAGAGAGACTGCTGGCGGGAGGGGGAGAGAGATGGCTGGGGGGTGGAGAGAGACGGCTGGGGGGAGGGGGAGAGAGATGGCTGGGGGGAGGGGGAGAGAGACGACTGGGGGGAGGGGGAGAGACACGGCTGGGGGGGGGAGAGGGGGAGAGATGGCTGGGGGAGAGGGGGAGAGAGACGGCTGGGGGGAAGGGGAGAGACAGCTGGGGGGAGGGGGGGAGAGACGGGGTGGATGTGATAATATACAGATAGATAGAGATCGGGGGGATGTGAGAGAGGAGAGAGGGAGAGAGACACAGAGACACATAGACAGAAAAAAACAGAGATGGAGAGAGTGAGAGACAGAGAGAGAAAGATATTTACCTCCTGAGAAGATAGTCCCTGAATGCGCGCGCACCCGGAATGCGCGTGCACCCGGGACGCGTGTGCACCCGGGACGCGCGCGCATTCCGAATGCGCATGCGCAGTACGAAAAACCCGAAAATATCGATATTTCGGTATATCTCGATATGAGCCCATCGATATATTTAATCGGAAAATTTCCATATCGACGGACCCTACTGAGTAGTTTGAAGTCTTAAAAACGCCTGTGCGACACAGTGGGTCAGGCTATATTGCCAGTGGGGTGTGTGTGAGTGGCTGTGATGTGGGCTGTGCTGTATTTACAGGTTTTGTGAGGAAAGATGCATTGCCACTCGGTACCTTCTCCAAGTACACTTGGCAAATCACCAACGTGCTGCAGGTCAAACAGATCTTTGACACTCCCGAGGTACAGAGTCTTATTGTTGTTTGTTCCATTTCCCATTAAATAATAATAATAATCCTTGCATTTAATATTGTGCCTCATCATATCTTTGAGACGTCCCAAAGCGCCCACTGTCGAGCGACAGTCTACTGTTTGTGGGTTACACACGCTCTGGGTCGCCACCCGGGCACTCAATAAACGCCAGTTGTTGCTGCTGCTGCTTATTGGATAGCCATTTCACAGCAAAGTGACTGTGTGTTTTGTGGATTGTCCTGCGCCAACGCTCTCTCTCGTGTTTATGGCTCCGCAGATGCCCCTGGAGGTGACCCGAAGCTTCACCGAGAACCGGGACGGCACCTACCAGCTCTTCAAGTGCCCAAAGGTCCAGGTGGAGAGCATCGCTGAGGCCTACACCAAGCCCACAGCAATCCGCCCCCTCGAGCTCAAAACCTTCCTCAAAGTGGGTGAGTCTCTGAGCTTCCTCGACCTGTCTCCCCCTACCCCCACCACCCTGTCACTTCCCAGTCACTCGCATCTAAAAATAATAATCCTTGGACCTGATGCTTTGCCTTCTGTGGAGTCATGTACCTCAGTGGTTAGAATGTGAGATTTGTGTTTGAATCCAGGCAGGTCAGGGCGAAAACTTGAGCAAGATTCCTTACTCCTCACACACAGAGACACACAACTCAGGCCTAATAACAATCTGTCCAAAAAACCACAATAAAATTGGTAGTTGAATCCACAACTATTTGTGGGGACGCTGCTGCGCACAACTGGCTGGCACTTCACTTTCCAGTCAATATACATATATAGTCAATATAAATATATGTGCATATATACAGTCACTACACTTGATAGTATAGTCTGTGAAGCAATTTGAGACATCTTAAAGATGCGATAAGCGCTATATCAAGTGCAAGGATGATTATTATCACATCTTTGGGACGTCTCACAGGGTATATTGTAAAATACTTATACTTGTGGGTGAAACGTGGAGTGGGAGAGGTGGGAGCCAAGGCAGGAGTGGGGAGGGGACAAGGCGGAGGGATGGACAGGGTGTGAGGCTGAGGTTTTGCTGCTGCAGTGATTATTGTTGTACGTTTGCAGGGAACACATCCGCGGAGCAGAAGGAACCAACTCCCTTCATCATCGAGTGGATCCCGGACATTCTGCCAAAGTCCAAAATCGGGGAAATGAGGATCAAGTTTGAGTTTGGGCATCACCGCCATCTTTACATTGAGTACAGAGACCAGGCAACAGCTCCCACCTAGACACCACCCCACCACCTCCCCGCCCACATACACACACACATCGCCCCCACTCACACACACAGACACCACCCACACAGCCCCACACTCCTCCCACACATAGCCCCCACCAACACAAAGCCCCCCACCCTCCCATGCTTACAGCCTTCACCCCCCAAACACAGCCCCTCACACAACCCCCCATCCCCCCACACACAGCCCCCGCCAAACTGTCCCCCACCCCCACACACAGCTCCCACCCCACACCACGTGTCCCAGGTACACAGCCCCCTCCCCCACACACAACCCCCTGACCCACCCGTCTCCCACTAGTCTTCCCCCCCCTTTATCCACTCTAAGGAAACCCCTTCACTGTGTAGCCACTCACCCTGGGGCAGGGGAGCTTCCCCCGTCGGATCTTCTCTGAAGTTTGCTCTGATATTCCAACCTATTTTAAATAAATCCTTGATTTTTAACTCTATGTGTGTGTATGGTATGGTGTGTGTTTGTGTGTGTATTTGTGTATGTGTCCAGCGCCTTAGGACGTCCTCCTGATCTGAAAGGCGTTATACAAATGTAATGTTATTGTTGTTGAACGGTAAATATGCGAGTGGGTGGGTGAGTGAAACAAGGTGATGAGAGGGAGGGGAGCAAATTACACACACGCACAGTATGATTGTGGTCTCAGTGTCCCTGAGCTAGTGTACCAGCACTCCTGGTCTTTCCAATAACTGGTGGGGGGTTGTCCGAAGTGGTGGTGGGAGTGGATGAGGTGGGACAGAGACCGGAATAACAGCAACTGAGATCTAATCTTGCATTTAATACAGCAGATTTTTCTAGGTCAGAAATACAGCCACGGGATTTTACTGAAGAGTATTTTACCAAGTGTAGTGACTGTGTTGTGTAGACAAACTTTGATCTGCAGGGAGCGGTGATGGGGGGAGAATAGTCGGTCAGTACAACCGGGAGAGAGTGATATACATGATATTCATCTTCGGGGTACAGTGCAACAAAAATAACAATTACAATTGTACAGCGCCTTTCTCGTCAGGAGGACATCCCAAGGCACTGGATAGTTACTGTTTCAGACCTGAGCTGAGGATGAGGGGAAGGAGTTGCCGATGGGTTCATCGAAGAGGAGAAATTCGTCCACAAACACAGTCAATTCACTTTACAGTCTATTCTGTGAAGTGCTTTGAGACATAGTCTGGAAGACTTGAAAAGTACTGTATCAATGCAAGGATTATTATTATTATTATTAAATTCCAACCACAGGTGAAAGAGGGAGAGAGAGAGAGACTGAGAGAATGAGCGAATGAGAGAAACTAAGCGACTGAGAAATAGAGATACATGGAGAGAAAGAATGAGACAGAATCAGACGATAGAGAGTGACTGAGACAGGGAGAAACAGAGACTGAGAAATAGAGGGACAGTTGGAGAGAGAAACAGAGAGACAGAGATAGAGAGACTACAAAACAGAGACCGCGACCAACAGAGACTGAGAGAGAGAGATTTTACAATAGATTTAATTCCTTGTGTTCTATGTCAGAGACTGACACACACACTCTCACACACAGACACACTCTTCACAAATACATAGACACACACCGATACACGCACACAATCACAGAGATCAATACATGCACAAAATCCACACAGGACCTATTTATTGTCACATACACTGACAGACACAAAGACATTCACACACAGACAGAGATGCATACAGACAGCAACACACACAGACAGACATACACACACACATATATAGCGGTATCACTGTTAATATGAGACTATTATCGAGTGCTCACTGTTAATTGGAGTCCTGTAGCTCAGTGGTTATAGAGCCACTCTCGCCTGACAAGCGTCAGACCTGTGTTTGAATCTAGGCAGGTCAGGTAAGGGCGAAACCTCGGGCAGGTTTCCTTATTCCACACATGCTCACACACACACACACACACGGCGACTCAGAGCGCTTCACAGTAATGGATCCCGTACCCGAGCCAGGGGGAGAGCGGGGGAAAAAGGTCAAAAGGAAAGGTCGTGGAACTAAGAAGAGAGGGGGTGAGGTGAAGGGAGGGAGTTCCAGAGCCTCGAGGCGTAGTGGCTGAAGGCACGGCCGCCGATGGTGGAGCAGAGGATACGGGGGACAAGGAGGAGGCCAGGCCTGGTGGAGCGAAGGCAAAGGGAGCTGGTTTGAGGAGAGAGGAGGTCAGAGAGGTAGAGGAGGGACTTCAAAACAAGGGTGAGAATCTTGAAATCAATCATCTCTGGGACAGGGAGCCAGTGAAGTCTGGCAAAAACTGGGGTAATGGGGGAGCGATATTTGGTGTTGGTGAGAATGTGGGCGGCAGAGTTTTGAATTAGTTGGATTTTATGGATTGTGGAGGAGGGGAGACCAGCGAGGAGGGCATTGGAATAGTCTAGCGAAGGGTAGGGTCTGTCGATATGGAAATTTTCCGATTTAGATATATTGATGGGCTCATATCGAGATATACCGAAATATCTATATTTTTGGGTTTTTCGTACTGTGCATGCGTGCGCGGCGTGCGCATACCGAGTACGCATGCACACGCACTCGGAGTGCGTGCACGTTCCGGGTGCATTCGGGGTGCGCGCGCATTCGGGGCCTATCATCTCAGGAGGTAAATATCTTTCTCTCTCTGTGTCTCTCACTCTCTCCATCTCTGTGTTTTTCTGTCTGTGTGTCCCTCTCAGATCACCCACATCTCTATCTGTATATTATCACATCCAACCCGTCTTTCCCGCCCCCATCCGCCCCGCTGTCTCTCTCCCCCACCACCAGCCGTCTCTCTTCACCCCCGCACGCCCAGCCATCTCTCATCCCCCGGCCAAAAAGGCCCTTAGACAACAGGGGGTGGGGTAGGACTCACTCGGAGCACCCGGCCTAAAAGGCCCTTGGACGACAGGGGGGGGGGGGGGGTAGGACTCGCTCAGATCACCTGGCCAAAAAGGCCCTGGGACGACAGGGGGGGGTAGGACTCACTCGGAGCACACGGCCAAAAAGGCCCTTGGACGACAGGGGAGTACGCCTCACTGGCAGCACCGAGACTAAAAGGCCCTTGGACGACAGGGGGGGTGGGTAGGACTCGTTCAGAGCCCCCGGCCAAAAAGGCCCTTGGACGACAGGGCGGGATAGGACTCACTCGGAGCACCCAGCCAGTAAAACCCTTGGACGACAGGGGGGGGAAGAACGCACTCGGAACACCCGGCCAAAAAGGACCTTGGACGACAGGGGGGGGGGGGTTAGGACTCACTCGGAACACCCGGCCAAAAACGACCTTGTACGATAGGTGGGGTAGGACTCACTCGGAGCACCCGGCCAGTAAATCTCTTGGACGACAGGGGGGGGAAGAACGCACTCGGAACACCCGGCCAAAAAGGACCTTGTACGATAGGGGGGTAGGATTCACTCGAAGTACCCGGCCAAAAAGGCCATTGGAACACAGGGGGGGGGGTGGGGGGGTGTTGGGCTCACTCGGAGCACCCAGCCAGTAAAACCCTTGGACGACAGGGGGGGGAAGAACGCACTCGGAACACCCGGCCAAAAAGGACCTTGGACGACAGGGGGGGGGGGGTAGGACTCACTCGGAACACCCGGCCAAAAACGACCTTGTACGATAGGGGCGGTAGGACTCACTCGGAACACCCGGCCAGTAAGGCTCTTGGATGACGGGGGGGGGGTAGGACTCACTCGGAGCTCCAGGCCAAGAGGCCCTTGGACGACAGTGAGGGGTAGGACTCACTCGGAGCACCGGGCCAAAAATGACCTTGGACGACAGGGGGGGGGGGTTGGATTCACTCGGAGTACTCGGCCAAAAAGGCGCTTGGTTGACTGGGGGGGCTAAGTCTCACTCGGAGCACCCAACCAGTAAGGCTCTTGGATGACAGGGGGGGCAGAACTGACTCGCAACACCCGGCCAAAAAGGACCTTGTACGATAGGGGGGGGGAAGGATTCACTCGGAGCACCCGGCCAAAATGCCCTTGGACGACAGGGCGTGGGGGTAGGACTCACTCAGAGCAAACGGCAAAAAAGCACCTTGGACGACAGGTGGGTGGGAGGACTCACTCGGAACACCCGGCCAAAAAGCCCTTGGACGACAGGGGGGGGTAGGACTCACTCGGAGAACCCGGCCAAAAAGGCCCTTGGACGGTAGGGGGTGGGAGTACTCACTCGGAGCACCCGGCCAAAAAGTCCCTTGGACGACAGGGGGAGGTAGGACTCACTCGGAGCACCGAGCCAAAAAGGCCGTAGGACGACAGGGGGGTAGGACTCACTCGTAGAACCCGGCCAAAAAGGCCCTTGGATGACAGGGTGGGGTAGGTCTCACTCGGAGCAGCCGGCCAATAAGGCTCTTGGACAACAGGGGGGATAGAACTCACTCGGAACACCCGTCCAAAAAGACCTTGGACGACAGGGTGGGGTAGGTCTCACTCGGAGTACCAAGCCAGTAAGGCCCTTCGACAACAGGGGGAGGTAGAACTCACTCGGAACACTCGGCCAAAAAGGACATTATACAATAGGGGGGGAAGGACTCACTCGGAGCA
Organism: Hydrolagus colliei; assembly: GCA_035084275.1. Taxonomy (NCBI): domain Eukaryota; kingdom Metazoa; phylum Chordata; class Chondrichthyes; order Chimaeriformes; family Chimaeridae; genus Hydrolagus; species Hydrolagus colliei. The sequence goes on from CM068777.1 coordinate 1,821,408, forward strand.
CCCGGCCAAAAAGGCCCTTGGATGACAGGGGGGGGTTGGACTCACTCGGAGCACCTGGCCAAAAAGCCAGTTGGACGACAGGGGGGATAGGTCTCACTTGGAGTACCCAGCCAAAAAGGCCCTTGGACGACAGGGGGTGGGGTAGGAATCATTCGGAGCACCCGGCCAAAAAGGCCCTTGGACGAAAGGAGAGGAAGGATTCACTCGGAGCACCGGGCCAAAAACGACCTTGGACGACAGGGCGGGGTAGGACTCACTCGGAGCACCCGTCCAAAAATGACCTTGGACTACAGGGTGGGGGTAGGACTCACTCAGAACACCCGGCCAAAAAGGCCCTTGGGCGACAGGGTGGGGGGGATAGGACTCACTCGTAGCACCCGGCCAAAAAGGCCCTTGGACGACAGGGTGGGGTAGGTCTTATTCGGAGCAGCTGGCCAGTAAGGCTCTTGGACAACAGGGGGGATTGAACTCACTCGGAACACCCGTCCAAAAAGGACCTTGTACGATAGGGGGGTAGGATTCACTCGGAGCACACGGACCTTGTACGATAGGTGTGGGGGGTAGGACTCACTCGGAGAACCTGTCCAAAAAGGCCCTTGGACGACAGGAGGGCGGTAGGACTCACTCGGAGCAGCCGGCCAGTAAGGTCCTTGGACGGCAGGGGGTGGGAGTACTCACTCGGAGCACACGGCCAAAAAGGAACTTGTACAATAGGGGGGTAGGACTCACTTGTAGCACCCGGCCAAAAAGGTCCTTGGACGACAGGGTGGGGTAGGTCTCTCTCGGAGCAGCTGGCCAGTAAGGCTCTTGGACAACACGGTGGATAGAACTCACTCGGAACACCCATCCAAAAAGGACCTTGTACGATAGGGGGGTAGGATTCACTCGGAGCACACGGACCTTGTATGATAGGGGAGGGGGTAGGACTCACTCGGAGCACCCGGCCAAAAAGTCCCTTGGACGACAGGGGCAGATAGGACTCACTCGGAGCACCCAGCCAAAAAGGCCCTTGGACGACAGGGTGGGGGGGGGGGGGGGGCGGGTAAGACTCACTCGGAGCACACGGGCAAAAAGGCCCTTGGACGATAGGGGGGATAGGACTTACTCGGAGCACCCGGCCAAAAAGGCCCTTGGACGACAGTGGGGGGTAGAACTCACTCGGAGCACCCGGCCAAAAAGGCCCTTGGACGACAGGGTGGGGTAGGTCTCACTCGGAGCACCAAGACAGTAAGGCCCTTCGACAACAGGGTGGGTAGAACTCACTCGGAGCACCCGGCCAAAAAGGACCTTGTACGACAGGGTGGGGGGGGGGGTGGGAAGACTCACTCGGAGCGCACGGGCAAAAAGGCCCTTGGACGATAGGGGGGATAGGGCTTACTCGGAGCACCCGGCCAAAAAGGCCCTTGGACGACAGGTGGGTGCTAGGCCTCACTCGGAGCACCCAGCCAAAAAGGCCCTTGGACGACAGGGGGTGGGGTAGGAATCATTCGGAGCATCCGGCCAAAAAGGACCTTGGACGAAAGGGGAGGAAGGATTCACTCGGAACACCCGGCCAAAAAGGCCCTTGGACGACAGGGGGGTAGGACTCACTCGGAGCACCGGGCCCAAAACGAACTTGGACGACAGGGCGGGGTAGGATTCACTCGACGAACCCGGCCAAAAAGGCCCTTGGACGACAGGTGTGGTAGGACTCACTCGGAGCACCCGGCCAAAAAGGCCCTTGGCCTACAGGTGTGGGGGGGTAGGACTCACTCGGAGCACCCGGCCAGTAAGCCCCTTGGACGACAGCGAGGGCTAGTACTCTCTCGGAGCACCCGCCCAATAAGGCCCTTGGACGAAAGTTGGGTGGTAGGACTCATTCGGTGCACCCGGCCAAAAAGGCCCTTAGACGACAGGGGGGGTAAGACTCACTCGGAGCACCAGGCCAGTAAGCCCCTTGGACGACAGCGAGGGCTAGTACTCTCTCGGAGCACCCGGCCAAAAAGGCCCTTGGTTGACAGGGGAGGGTGGTAGGTCTCACTCGGAGCACCCGACCAAAAAGGCCCTTGGACGACAGGGGAGTACGACTCACTCATAGCACCCGGACAAAAAGGCCCTTGGACGCCAGGGGTGTTGGGTAGGACTTGTTCGGAGCGCCCGGCCAAAAAGGCCCTTGGACGACAGGCGGGGGTAGGATTCACTCGGAGTAGTCGGCCAAAAAGGCCTTTGGACGACAGGCGGGGGTAGGATTCACTCGGAGTAGTCGGCCAAAAAGGCCTTTGGACGACAGGGGGAGATAGGTCTCACTCGGAGTACCCAGCCAAAAAGGCACTTGGACGACAGGGGGGGGTAGGACTCACTCGGAGTACCCGGCCAAAAAGGCCCTTGGTCGACAGGGGGAGGGGAGTTTGACTCACTCGGAGCACCCGGCCAAAAGGGACTTTGGACGACAGTGGGAGATAGGTCTCACTCGGAGTACCCAACCAAAAAGGCCCTTGGACGACAGGGGCGGGGTAGATCTCACACGGAGCACCCGGTCAAAAAGGCCCTTGGGCGACAGGGTGGTTGGGTAGGACTAGTTCGGAGCTCCCGGCCAAAAAGGCACTTGGACGACACGGCGGGATAAGACTCACTCGGAGCTCCATGCCAAAAATGCCCGTGGACGACAGTGGTGTGTAGGACTCACTCGGAGCACCGGGCCAAAAAGGACCTTGGACGACAGGGTCGGTAGGACTCACTCGGTGCACCCGGCCAGTAAGGCTCTTGGATGGCAGGGGGGGGGTAGAACTGACTTGGAACACCGGGCCAAAAAGGACGTTGGACGACAGAGGGAATCGGACTCACTGGGAGCACCAGGCCAAAAAGGCCCTTGGACGACAGAGGAGTAGGACTCACTCGTAGCACCCGGACAAAAAGGCCCTTGGACGACAGGGGTGTTGGGTAGGACTCGTTCGGAGCGCCCGGCCAAAAAGGCCCTTGGACGACAGGCGGGGGTAGGATTCACTCGGAGTACTCAGCCAAACAGGCCCTTGGACGACAGGGGGGAAAGGTCTCACTTGGAGTACCCAGCCAAAAAGGCCCTTGGACGACAGGGGGTGGGCTAGGAATCATTCGGAGCACCCGGCCAAAAAGGCCCTTGGACGAAAGGAGAGGAAGGATTCACTCGGAGCACCGGGCCAAAAACGACCTTGGACGACAGGGCGGGGTAGGACTCACTCGGAGCACCCGTCCAAAAATGCCCTTGGACTACAGGGTGGGGGTAGGACTCACTCGGAACAGCCGGCCAAAAAGGCCCTTGGGTGACAGGGTGGGGGGGATAGGACTCACTCGTAGCACCCGGCCAAAAAGGCCCTTGGACGACAGGGTGGGGTAGGTCTTATTCGGAGCAGCTGACCAGTAAGGCTCTTGGAGAACAAGGGGGATTGAACTCACTCGGAACACCCGTCCAAAAAGGACCTTGTACGATAGGGGGGTAGGATTCACTCGGAGCACACGGACCTTGTACGATAGGGGAGGGGGGTAGGACTCACTCGGAGAACCTGTCCAAAAAGGCCCTTGGACGACAGGAGGGCGGTAGGACTCACTCAGAGCAGCCGGCCAGTAAGGTCCTTGGACGGCAGGGGGTGGGAGTACTCACTCGGAGCACACGGCCAAAAAGGAACTTGTACGATAGGGGGGTAGGACTCACTTGTAGCACCCGGCCAAAAAGGTCCTTGGACGACAGGGTGGGGTAGGTCTCTCTCGGAGCAGCTGGCCAGTAAGGCTCTTGGACAACACGGGGGATAGAACTCACTCGGAACACCCATCCAAAAAGGACCTTGTACGATAGGGGGGTAGGATTCACTCGGAGCACACGGACCTTGTATGATAGGGGAGGGGGTAGGACTCACTCGGAGCACCCGGCCAAAAAGTCCCTTGGACGACAGGGGCAGGTAGGACTCACTCGGAGCACCCAGCCAAAAAGGCCCTTGGACGACAGGGTGGGGGGGGGGGGGGGGGGCGGGTAAGACTCACTCGGAGCACACGGGCAAAAAGGCCCTTGGACGATAGGGGGGATAGGACTTACTCGGAGCACCCGGCCAAAAAGGCCCTTGGACGACAGTGGGGGGTAGAACTCACTCGGAGCACCCGGCCAAAAAGGCCCTTGGACGACAGGGTGGGGTAGGTCTCACTCGGAGCACCAAGACAGTAAGGCCCTTCGACAACAAGGTGGGTAGAACTCACTCGGAGCACCCGGCCAAAAAGGACCTTGTACGACAGGGTGGGGGGGGTAGGAATCATTCGGAGCATCCGGCCAAAAAGGACCTTGGACGAAAGGGGAGGAAGGATTCACTCGGAACACCCGGCCAAAAAGGCCCTTGGACGACAGGGGGGTAGGACTCACTCGGAGCACCGGGCCAAAAACGAACTTGGACGACAGGGCTGGGTAGGTCTCACTCGGAGTGCCCAACCAAAAAGGCCCTTGGACGACAGGGGTGGGGTAGATCTCACACGGAGCACCCGGTCAAAAAGGACCTTGGTCGACAGGGGAGGGTGGTAGGTCTCACTCGGAGCACCCAACCAAAAAGGCCCTTGGACGACAGGGGAGTACGACTCACTCATAGCACCCGGACAAAAAGGCCCTTGGACGCCAGGGGTGTTGGGTAGGACTTGTTCGGAGCGCCCGGCCAAAAAGGCCCTTGGACGACAGGCGGGGGTAGGATTCACTCGGAGTAGTCGGCCAAAAAGGCCCTTGGATGACAGGGGGGGTAGGACACACTCGGAGCACCCGGACAGTAAGGCTCTTGGATGTCAGGGGGTGTAGAACTGACTCGGAACACCGGGCCAAAAAGGACCGTTGCCGACAGGTGTGGGGGGGTAGGACTCACTTGGAGTACACGGCCAAAAAGGCCCTTGGTCGACAGGGGGGGGATTAGGACTGACTCGGAGCACCCGGCCAAAAAGGCCTTTGGACGACAGGTGGAGATAGGTTTCACTTGGAGTGCCCAACCAAAAAGGCCCTTGGACGACAGGGGGGGTGGGTAGATCTCACACGGAGCACCCGGCCAAAAAGGCCCGTGGACATCAGGGGAGGGGTAGATCTCACACGGAGCACCCGGCCAAAAAGGCCCTTGGACGACAGGGGAGAAGGACTCACTCATAGCACACGGACAAAAAGGCCCTTGGACGACAGGGCGGTTGGGTAGGACTAGTTCGGTGCTCCCAGCCAAAAAGGCACTTGGACGACAGGGCGGGGTAAGACTCACTCGGAGCTCCAGGCCAAAAAGGCCCGTGGACGATCGGTGGGTGCTAGGACTCACTCGGAGCATACGGCCAAAAAGGCTCTTGGACGACAGGGGGGATAGGACTCGTTCGGAGCACCTGGCCAAAAATGCTCTTGGACGACAGGGGGGGTAGGACTCACTCGGAGCACCCGTCCAAAAAGGCCCTTGTACGATAGGTGGGGGAAGGATTCACTAGGAACACCCGGCCAAAAAGGCTATTGGACCACAGGGGGGCGGTAGAAATGACTCGGAGCCGCCGTCCAGTAAGGCCCTTGGACGGTAGGGCGTGGTAGGACTCACTCGGAGCACCCGGCCAAAAAGCCCCTTGGACGACAGGGGTGGATACGTCTCACTTGGAGTACCCAGTCAAAAAGGCCCATGGACGACAGTGGTTGGGGTAGGAATCACTCGGAGCACCCGGCCAAAAAGGCCCTTGGGCGACAGGGGAGGAAGGATTCACTCGGAGCACCCGGCCAAAAAGACACTTGGACGATCGGTGCGTGCTAGGACTCACTCGGAGCACACGGCCAAAAAGGCTCTTGGACGACAGGGGGGATAGGACTCGTTCGGAGCACCCGGCCAATAAGACCCTTGGACGACAGGAGGGCGGTAGGACTCACTCGGGGCAGCCGGCCAGTAAGGTCCTTGGACGGCAGGGGGTGGGAGTACTCACACGGAGCACACGGCCAAAAAGGAATTTGTACGATAGGGGGGTAGGACTCACTTGTAGCACCCGGCCAAAAAGGTCCTTGGACGACAGGGTGGGGTAGGTCTCTCTCGGAGCAGCTGGCCAGTAAGGCTCTTGGACAACACGGGGGATAGAACTCACTCGGAACACCCATCCAAAAAGGACCTTGTACGATAGGGGGGTAGGATTCACTCGGAGCACACGGACCTTGTATGATAGGGGAGGGGGTAGGACTCACTCGGAGCACCCGGCCAAAAAGTCCCTTGGACGACAGGGGCAGGTAGGACTCACTCGGAGCACCCAGCCAAAAAGGCCCTTGGACGACAGGGTGGGGGGGGGGGGGCGGGTAAGACTCACTCGGAGCACACGGGCAAAAAGGCCCTTGGACGATAGGGGGGATAGGGCTTACTCGGAGCACCCGGCCAAAAAGGCCCTTGGACGACAGGGGGTGGGGTAGGAATCATTCGGAGCATCCGGCCAAAAAGGACCTTGGACGAAAGGGGAGGAAGGATTCACTCGGAACACCCGGCCAAAAAGGCCCTTGGACGACAGGGGGGTAGGACTCACTCGGAGCACCGGGCCAAAAACGAACTTGGACGACAGGGCGGGGTAGGATTCATTCGGAGAACCCGGCCAAAAAGGCCCTTGGACGACAGGTGTGGTAGGACTCACTCGGAGCACCCGGCCAAAAAGGCCCTTGGCGTACAGGTGTGGGGGGGGTAGGACTCACTCGGAGCACCCGGCCAAAAAGGCCATTGGACGACAGAGGGAATAGGACTCACTCGGAGCACCCGGCCAAACAGGCCCTTGGACGAAAGGGGAGGTTAGGACTCGCTCGGAGCACCCGCCCAATATGGCCCTTGGACGAAAGTTGGGTGGTAGGACTCATTCGGTGCACCCGGCCAAAAAGGCCCTTAGACGACAGGGGGGGGTAGGACTCACTCGGAGCACCAGGCCAGTAAGCCCCTTGGACGACAGCGAGGGCTAGTACTCTCTCGGAGCACCCGGCCAAAAAGGCCCTTGGTCGACAGGGGAGGGTGGTAGGACTCACTCGGAGTACTCGGCCAAAAAGGCCCTTGGACGACAGGGGGTGGTGGGGGGTTAGGTCTCACTCGGAGCACCCGGCCAAAAAGGCCCTTGCACGACAGGTGAGTACGACTCACTCACAGCACCCGGACAAAAAGGCCCTTGGACGCCAGGGGTGTTGGGTAGGACTCGTTCGGAGCGCACGGCCAAAACGGCCCTTGGATGACAGGCGGGGGTAGGATTCACTCGGAGTAGTCGGCCAAAAAGGCCTTTGGACGACAGGGGGAGATAGGTCTCACTCGGAGTACCCAGCCAAAAACGCCCTTGGACGACAGGGGTGGCGGGCTTAGGACTCACTCGGAGCACCCGGCCAAAAAGGCCCTTGGACATCAGGGGACGGGTAGGACTCACTCGGAGCACCAGGCCAGTAAGCCGCTTGGACGACAGGGAGGGGGGGTAAGACTCGCTCAGATTACCTGGCCAAAAAGGCCCTTGGACGACAGGGGGGGGTAGGACTCACTCGGAGTACCCGGCCAAAAAGGCCCTTGGTCGACAGGGGGGGGGGTGTTTAGGACTCACTCGGAGCACCCGGCCAAAAAGGCCTTTGGACGACAGTGGGAGATAGGTCTCACTCGGAGTGCCCAACCAAAAAGGCCCTTGGACGACAGGGGTGGGGTAGATCTCACACGGAGCAGCCGGCCAAAAAGGCCCTTGGACGACAGGGGAGTAGGACTCACTCATAGCACACGGACAAAAAGGCCCTTGGACGACAGGGTGGTTGGGTAGGACTAGTTCGGAGCTCCCGGCCAAAAAGGCACTTGGACGACACGGCGGGGTAAGACTCACTCGGAGCTCCATGCCAAAAATGCCCGTGGACGACAGTGGTGTGTAGGACTCACTCGGAGCACCGGGCCAAAAAGGACCTTGGACGACAGGGTCAGTAGGACTCACTCGGTGCACCCGGCCAGTAAGGCTCTTGGATGGCAGGGGGGGGGTAGAACTGACTTGGAACACCGGGCCAAAAAGGACGTTGGCCGACAGGTGTGGGGGGGTAGGACTCACTCGGAGCACCCGGCCAAAAAGGCCATTGGACGACAGAGGGAATCGGACTCACTGGGAGCACCAGGCCAAAAAGGCCCTTGGACGACAGGGGAGGTGGTAGGACTCACTCATAGCACCCGGACAAAAAGGCCCTTGGACGACAGGGGTGTTGGGTAGGACTTGTTTGGAGCGCCCAGCCAAAAAGGCCCTTGGATGACAGGCGGGGGTAGGATTCACTCGGAGTACTCGGCCAAAAAGGCCCTTGGATGACAGGGGGGGTAGGACTCACTCGGAGCACCCGGACAGTAAGGCTCTTGGATGTCAGGGGGTGTAGAACTGACTCGGAACACCGGGCCAAAAAGGACCGTTGCCGACAGGTGTGGGGGGGTAGGACTCACTTGGAGTACACGGCAAAAAAGGCCCTTGGTCGACAGGGGGGGGATTAGGACTGACTCGGAGCACCCGGCCAAAAAGGCCTTTGGACGACAGGTGGAGATAGGTTTCACTTGGAGTGCCCAACCAAAAAGGCCCTTGGACGACAGGGGGGGTGGGTAGATCTCACACGGAGCACCCGGCCAAAAAGGCCCTTGGACATCAGGGGAGGGGTAGGACTCACTCGGAGTACCCGGCCAAAAAGGCCTTTGGACGACAGGGGGAGATAGGTCTCACTCGGAGCTCCTGGCCAAAAAGGCCCATGGACACCAGGGGACGGGTAGGACTCACTCGGAGCACCAGGCCAGTAAGCCCCATAGACGACAGGGAGGGCTAGTACTCTCTCGGAGAACCCGGCCAAAAAGGCCCTTGGTCGACAGGGGAGGTGGTAGGACTCACTCATAGAACCCGGACAAAAAGGCCCTTGGACGACAGGGGTGTTGGGTAGGACTCGTTCGGAGCGCCCAGCCAAAAAGGCCCTTGGACGACAGGCGGGGGTAGGATTCACTCGGAGTACTCGGCCAAAAAGGCCCTTGGATGACAGGGGGGGTAGGACTCACTCGGAACACCCGGACAGTAAGGCTCTTGGATGTCAGGGGGTGTAGAACTGACTCGGAACACCGGGCCAAAAAGGACCGTTGCCGACAGGTGTGCGGGGGTAGGACTCACTTGGAGTACACGGCCAAAAAGGCCCTTGGTCGACAGGGGGGGATTAGGACTGACTCGGAGCACCCGGCCAAAAAGGCCTTTGGACGACAGGTGGAGATAGGTTTCACTTGGAGTGCCCAACCAAAAAGGCCCTTGGACGACAGGGGGCGTGGGTAGATCTCACACGGAGCACCCGGCCAAAAAGGCCCTTGGACGACAGTGGGGGGTAGAACTCACTCGGAGCACCCGGCCAAAAAGGCCCTTGGACGACAGTGGGGGGTAGAACTCACTCGGAGCACCCGGCCAAAAAGGCCCTTGGACGACAGGGTGGGGTAGGTCTCACTCGGAGCACCAAGACAGTAAGGCCCTTCGACAACAGGGTGGGTAGAACTCACTCGGAGCACCCGGCCAAAAAGGACCTTGTACGACAGGGTGGGGGGGGGGTGGGTAGACTCACTCAGAGCGCACGGGCAAAAAGGCCCTTGGACGATAGGGGGGATAGGGCTAACTCGGAGCACCCGGCCAAAAAGGCCCTTGGACGACAGGGGGTGGGGTAGGAATCATTCGGAGCATCCGGCCAAAAAGGACCTTGGACGAAAGGGGAGGAAGGATTCACTCGGAACACCCGGCCAAAAAGGCCCTTGGACGACAGGGGGGTAGGACTCACTCGGAGCACCGGGCCAAAAACGAACTTGGACGACAGGGCGGGGTAGGATTCATTCGGAGAACCCGGCCAAAAAGGCCCTTGGACGACAGGTGTGGTAGGACTCACTCGGAGCACCCGGCCAAAAAGGCCCTTGGCGTACAGGTGTGGGGGGGGTAGGACTCACTCGGAGCACCCGGCCAAAAAGGCCATTGGACGACAGAGGGAATAGGACTCACTCGGAGCACCCGGCCAAACAGGCCCTTGGACGAAAGGGGAGGTTAGGACTCGCTCGGAGCACCCGCCCAATATGGCCCTTGGACGAAAGTTGGGTGGTAGGACTCATTCGGTGCACCCGGCCAAAAAGGCCCTTAGACGACAGGGGGGGGTAGGACTCACTCGGAGCACCAGGCCAGTAAGCCCCTTGGACGACAGCGAGGGCTAGTACTCTCTCGGAGCACCCGGCCAAAAAGGCCCTTGGTCGACAGGGGAGGGTGGTAGGACTCACTCGGAGTACTCGGCCAAAAAGGCCCTTGGACGACAGGGGGTGGTGGGGGGGTAGGTCTCACTCGGAGCACCCGGCCAAAAAGGCCCTTGGACGACAGGTGAGTACGACTCACTCACAGCACCCGGACCAAAAGGCCCTTGGACGCCAGGGGTGTTGGGTAGGACTCGTTCGGAGCGCACGGCCAAAAAGGCCCTTGGACGACAGGCGGGGGTAGGATTCACTCGGAGTAGTCGGCCAAAAAGGCCTTTGGACGACAGGGGGAGATAGGTCTCACTCGGAGTACCCAGCCAAAAAGGCCCTTGGACGACAGGGGGGGGTAGGACTCACTCGGAGTACCCGGCCAAAAAGGCCCTTGGACATCAGGGGACGGGTAGGACTCACTCGGAGCACCAGGCCAGTAAGCCGCTTGGACGACAGGGAGGGGGGGTAAGACTCGCTCAGATTACCTGGCCAAAAAGGCCCTTGGACGACAGGGGGGGGTAGGACTCACTCGGAGTACCCGGCCAAAAAGGCCCTTGGTCGACAGGGGCGGGGGTGTTTAGGACTCACTCGGAGCACCCGGCCAAAAAGGCCTTTGGACGACAGTGGGAGATAGGTCTCACTCGGAGTGCCCAACCAAAAAGGCCCTTGGACGACAGGGGTGGGGTAGATCTCACACGGAGTACCCGGCCAAAAAGGCCCTTGGACGACAGGGGAGTAGGACTCACTCATAGCACACGGACAAAAAGGCCCTTGGACGACAGGGTGGTTGGGTAGGACTAGTTCGGAGCTCCCGGCCAAAAAGGCACTTGGACGACACGGCGGGATAAGACTCACTCGGAGCTCCATGCCAAAAATGCCCGTGGACGACAGTGGTGTGTAGGACTCACTCGGAGCACCGGGCCAAAAAGGACCTTGGACGACAGGGTCGGTAAGACTCACTCGGTGCACCCGGCCAGTAAGGCTCTTGGATGGCAGGGGGGGGGTAGAACTGACTTGGAACACCGGGCCAAAAAGGACGTTGGCCGACAGGTGTGGGGGGGTAGGACTCACTCGGAGCACCCGGCCAAAAAGGCCATTGGACGACAGAGGGAATCGGACTCACTGGGAGCACCAGGCCAAAAAGGCCCTTGGACGACAGGGGAGTAGGACTCACTCGTAGCACCCGGACAAAAAGGCCCTTGGACGACAGGGGTGTTGGGTAGGACTCATTCGGAGCGCCCGGCCAAAACGGCCCTTGGACGACAGGCGGGGTAGGATTCACTCGGAGTACTCGGCCAAAAAGGCCCTTGGTCGACAGGGGGGGGATTAGGACTGACTCGGAGCACCCGGCCAAAAAGGACTTTGGACGACAGGTGGAGATAGGTCTCACTAGGAGTGCCCAACCAAAAAGGCCCTTGGACGACAAGGGGGGTGGGTAGATCTCACACGGAGCACCCGGCCAAAAGGGCCCTTGGACATCATGGGAGGTGGTAGGACTCACTCGGAGTACCCGGCCAAAAAGGTCTTTGGACGACAGGGGGAGATAGGTCTCACTCGGAGCTCCCGGCCAAAAAGGCCCATGGACACCAGGGGACGGGTAGGACTCACTCGGAGCACCAGGCCAGTAAGCCCCATGGACGACAGGGAGGGCTAGTACTCTCTCGGAGCACCCGGCCAAAAAGGCCCTTGGTCGACAGGGGAGGTGGTAGGACTCACTCATAGCACCCGGACAAAAAGGCCCTTGGACGACAGGGGTGTTGGGTAGGACTCGTTCGGAGCGCCCAGCCAAAAAGGCCCTTGGATGACAGGCGGGGGTAGGATTCACTCGGAGTACTCGGCCAAAAAGGCCCTTGGATGACACGGGGGGTAGGACTCACTCGGAGCACCCGGACAGTAAGGCTCTTGGATGTCAGGGGGTGTAGAACTGACTCGGAACACCGGGCCAAAAAGGACCGTTGCCGACAGGTGTGGGGGGGTAGGACTCACTTGGAGTACACGGCCAAAAAGGCCCTTGGTCGACAGGGGGGGGATTAGGACTGACTCGGAGCACCCGGCCAAAAAGGCCTTTGGACGACAGGTGGAGATAGGTTTCACTTGGAGTGCCCAACCAAAAAGGCCCTTGGACGACAGGGGGGGTGGGTAGATCTCACACGGAGCACCCGGCCAAAAAGGCCCTTGGACGACAGGGGAGTAGGACTCACTCATAGCACACGGACAAAAAGGCCCTTGGACGACAGGGCGGTTGGGTAGGACTAGTTCGGAGCTCCCAGCCAAAAGGCACTTGGACGACAGGGCGGGGTAAGACTCACTCGGAGCTCCAGGCCAAAAAGGCCCGTGGACGATCGGTGGGTGCTAGGACTCACTCGGAGCACACGGCCTAGAAGGCTCTTGGACGACAGGGGGGATAGGACTCGTTCGGAGCACCCGGCCAATAAGACCCTTGGACGATAGCTGGGTGCTAGGACTCACTCGTAGCACACGGCCAAAAAGGCCCTTGTACGATAGGTGGGGGAAGGATTCACTAGGAACACCCGGCCAAAAAGGCTATTGGACCACAGGGGGGCGGTAGAAATGACTCGGAGCCGCCGTCCAGTAAGGCCCTTGGACGGTAGGGCGTGGTAGGACTCACTCGGAGCACCCGGCCAAAAAGCCCCTTGGACGACAGGGGTGGATACGTCTCACTTGGAGTACCCAGTCAAAAAGGCCCATGGACGACAGTGGTTGGGGTAGGAATCACTCGGAGCACCCGGCCAAAAGGCCCTTGGACGACAGGGGAGGAAGGATTCACTCGGAGCACCCGGCCAAAAAGACACTTGGACGATCGGTGCGTGCTAGGACTCACTCGGAGCACCCAGCCAAAAAGGCTATTGGACGACAGGGGGGATAGGACTCGTTCGGAGCACCCGGCCAATAAGACCCTTGGACGATAGGTGGGTGCTAGGACTCACTAGGAGCACCCAGCCAAAAAGGCTATTGGACGACAGGGGGGCGGTAGAAATCACTCGGAGCCGCCGTCCAGTAAGGCCCTTGGACGGTAGGGCGTGGTAGGACTGACTCGGAGCACCCGGCCAAAAATTCCCTTGGACGACAGTGGGGGGGATAAGACTCACTCGGAGCACCCGGCCAAAAAGCCCCTTGGACGACAGGGGGGGATACGTCTCACTTGGAGTACCCAGTCAAAAAGGCCCTTGGACGACAGTGGTTGGGGTAGGAATCACTCGGAGCACCCGGCCAAAAAGGTCCTTGGACGACAGGGGAGGAAGGATTCACTCGGAGCACCCGGTCAAAAAGGCTCTTGGACGACAGGGGGGGCGGTAGGAATCACTCGGAGCAGCCGTCCAGTAAGGCCCTTGGACGGTAGGGCGTGGTGGGACTCACTCGGAGCACCCGGCCAAAAATTCCCTTGGACGACAGTGGAGGGGGGGGGGGGGGGGGGGGGGTAAGACTCATTCGGAGCACCCGGCCAAAAAGCCCCTTGGACGACAGGGGGGATAGGACTCGTTTGGAGCACCCGGTCAATAAGACCCTTGGACGACAGGGGGGTGGTAGGAATCACTCGTAGCACACGGCCAAAAAGGCCCTTGGACGACAGGGGGGGGCTAGGCCTCACTCGGAGCACCTGGCCAAAAAGGCCCTTGGACGACAGGGGGGGTAGGACTCACTCGGAGCACCCGTCCAAAAAGGCCCTTGTACGATAGGTGGGGGAAGGATTCACTAGGAGCACCCGGCCAAAAAGGCTCTTGGACGACAGGGGGCGGTAGGAATCACTCGGAGCAGCCATCCAGTAAGGCCCTTGGACGGTAGGGCGTGGTAGGACTCACTCGGAGCACCCGGCCAAAAAGCCCCTTGGACGACAGGGGTGGATACGTCTCACTTGGAGTACCCAGTCAAAAAGGCCCATGGACGACAGTGGTTGGGGTAGGAATCACTCGGAGCACCCGGCCAAAAAGGCCCTTGGACGACAGGGGAAGAAGGATTCACTCGGAGCACCCGGCCAAAAAGACCCTTGGACGATCGGTGCGTGCTAGGACTCACTCGGAGCACACGGCCAAAAAGGCTCTTGGACGACAGGGGGGGTAGGACTCACTCGGAGCACCCGTCCAAAAAGGCCCTTGTACGATAGGTGGGGGAAGGATTCACTAGGAGCACCCGGCCAAAAATGCTATTGGACGACAGGGGGGCGGTAGAAATAACTCGGAGCCGCCGTCCAGTAAGGCCCTTGGACGGTAGGGCGTGGTAGGACTCACTCGGAGCAACCGGCCAAAAATTCCCTTGGACGACAGGGCGGGGGATAAGACTCACTCGGAGCACCCGGCCAAAAAGCCCCTTGGATGACAGGGGGGGATACGTCTCACTTGGAGTACCCAGTCAAAAAGGCCCTTGGACGACAGTGGTTGGGGTAGGAATCACTCGGAGCACCCGGCCAAAAAGGCCCTTGGACGACAGGGGAGGAAGGGTTCACTCGGAGCACCCGGCCAAAAAGACCCTTGGACGATCGGTGGGTGCTAGGACTCACTCGGAGCACACGTCCAAAAAGGCTCTTGGACGACAGGAGGTGGGGTAGGAATCACTCGGAGCACCCGGCCAAAAAGGCCCTTGGACGACAGGGGAGGAAGGACTCGCTCGTAGCACCCGGCCAGTAAGGCCCTTGGATGACAGTGGTTGGTAGAACTCAGTCGGAATACCCGGCCAAAAAGGACCTTGTACGATAGGGGGGGAAGGATTCTCTCGGAGCACGCGGCCAAAAATGGCTTTGGACGACAGGGTGGGGGGGGGGGTAGAACTCACACGTAGCACTAGGGCAAAAAGGCCCTTGGACGCCAGGGGTTGTAGGACTCGCTCGTAGCACCCGGCCAAAAAGGCCCTTGGACGACAGGTGGGTTGTAGGACTAACTTGTAGCAAAGGACCAAAAAGGCCCTTGGATGACAGGGTGGGGTATGTCTCACTCGGAGCACCCGGCCTGTAAGGGCCTTGGACAAAAGGGGGAGATAGAACTCGCTCGGAGCACCCAGCCAAAAACTCCCTTGGACGACAGGGTGGGGGGGGGGGTGAGGTGGGGGGCCTCACTCGGAGCACCCGACCAAAAAGGTCCTTGAACGACAGGGGAGTAGGACTCACTCGTAGTACCCGAACAAAAAGGCCCTTGGACGACAGGGTCGTTGGGTAGGACTCGCTCGTAGCACCCGGGCAATAAGGCCCTTCGACGAAAGGTGGGTTATAGGACTCATTCGATGTACCTGGCCAAAAAGGCCCTTGGACGACAGGGGAGTGGTAGGACTCACTCGGAGCACCAGGCCAGTAAGGCCATTAGACGACAGGGGGGGCTGGTACTCACTCGGAGCACCCGGCCAAAAAGGCCCTTGGACGACAGGGTGGGTGGGGGGGGCTCACTCGGTGCACCCGTCTAAAAAGGCCCTTGGATGACAGGGGAGTAGGACTCACTCGTAGCACCGGGACAAAAAAGGCCCTTGGACGACAGGGGGGGGTAGGACTCACTCGGAGCACTCGGCCAAAAGGCCCTTTGGACGACAGGGGGAGATAGGTCTCACTCGGTGTACCCATCCAAAAAGGCCCTTGGACGACAGGGGGGGTGGGGGTAGGACTCACTCGGAGCACCAGGCCCAAAAGGCCCTTGGACGACAGGGGAGTAGGACTCACTCGTAGCACCGGGACAAAAAAGGCCCTTGGACGACAGGGTGTTTGGGTAGGATTCATTCGGAGCACCCGGCCAAAAAGGCCATTGGACGACAGGGGGGATAGGACTCACTCGGAGCACCCGGCTAAAAAGTTCGTAGGACGACAGGAGGCGTAGGATTCACTGGGAGCATCCGGCCAAAAAGGCCGTAGGACGACAGGGGGGGTGGGATTCACTCGGAGCACCCGGCGAAAAAGGCCGTTGGACGACAGGGGGGGTAGGACTCGCTCGGAGCACCCGGACAAAAAGGCCCTTGGACGACATGGTGGGGGGAAAGGACTCACTCGGAGCACCAGGCCAAAAATGCCCTTGGACGACAGGGGGGGGTTAGGAATCACGCGGAGCACCCGGCCAAAAAGGGCCTTGGACGACAGGTGGGTGGGGTAGGACACATTCGGTGCACCCGGCCAAAAAGGCCGTAGGACGACAGTGGGGGTAGGATTCACTCGGAGCACCCGGTCAAAAAGGCCGTTGGACGATAGGGGGGGTAGGACTCGCTCGGAGCACCCGGCCAAAAAGGGCCTTGGACGACAGGGTGGGGTAGGTCTCACATGGAGCACCCGGCCAAAAAGTCCATTGGACGACAGGGGGGGAAGGACTCACTCGGAGCACCCGGCCAAAAAGGCCGTTGGACGACAGGGGAGGGTAGGACTCGCTCGGAGCACCCGGCCATTAAGACCCTTGGACAGCAGATGGGTGCTAGGACTCAATCGGAGCACACGGCCAAAAACGACCTTGGAGGACAGGGCGGGGTAGGAGTCACTCGTAGCACTCGGCCAAAAAGGCCCTTGGACGACAGGGTGGGGTAGGTCTCACACGGAGCACCCGGCCAAAAAGTCCATTGGAGGACAGGGGGGGGAAGGACTCACTCGGAGCACCCGGCCAAAAAGACCCTTGGTCTACAGGTGTTGGGGGGTAGGACTCACTCGGAGCATCCGGCCAAAAAGGCCATTGGACGACAGAGGGAATAGGACTCACTCAGAGCACCCGGCCAAACAGGACCTTGGACGACAGGGGAGGTTAGGACTCGCTCGGAGCACCCGGCCAATACGGCCCTTGGACGAACGGTGGGTGGTAGGACTCATTCGGTGCACCCGGCCAAAAAGGCCCTTGGACGACAGGAGGGGTAGGACTCACTCGGAGCATCCGGCCAAACAGGCCCTTGGACGACAGGGTGTGGGGGGTAGGACTCACTCGGAGCACCCGGCCAAAAAGACCCTTGAATGACAGGGGAGTAGGACTCACTCGTAGCACCGGGACAAAAAAGGCCCTTGGACGACAGGGTGGTTGGGTAGGACTCGTTCGGAGCGCCCGGCCAAAAAGGCCCTTGGACGACTGGGCGGGGTAGGACTCACTCGGAGCAAACGGCCAAATAGGCCATTGGACGACAGGGGGGGTGATAGGACTCATTCGGAAAACCCGGCCAAAAAGCACCTTGGACGACAGGGGGGACAGGACTCACTCGGTGCACCCGGCCAAACAGTCCCTTGGACGACAGGGGGGTAGGACTCGCTCGGAGCACCCGGCCAATAAGGCCCTTGGACGAAAGGTGGGTGGTAGGACTCATTCGGTGCAACCGGCCAAACAGGCCCTTGGACGGAAGTGGGGCGGTAGGACTCACTAGCAGCACCCGGCCAGTAAGGCCCTTGGACGATAGGGGGGGCTAGTACACACTCGGAGCACCCGGCCAAAAAGGCCCTTGGACGACAGGGGGGGCGGTAGGACTCACTCGGAGCACCCGACCAAAAAGGCCCTTGGACGACAGGGGGGGCTCGTACTCACTCGGAGCACCCGGCCAAAAATGCACTTGGACGACAGGGGAGGGGAAGGACTCACTAGCAGCACCCGGCCAGTAAGGCCCTTGGACGATAGGGGGGGCTAGTACACACTCGGAGCACCCGGCCAAAAAGGCCCTTGGACGACAATGGGGGGTAGGACTCACTCAGAGCACCCGGCCAAAAAGGCCCTTGGACGACAGGGTGGGGTAGGTCTCACTCGGAGCACCAGCCAGTAAGGCCCTTCGACAACAGGGAGGGGTAGAACTGACTCGGAACACACTGCCAAAAAGGACCTTGTACGATAGGGGGTTAGGACTCACTCGGAGCACCCGGCCAAAAAGGCCGTTGGACGACAGGCGAGCGTAGGACTCGCTCGGAGCACCCGGCCAATAAGACCCTTGGACGGCAGATGGGTGCTAGGACTCAATCGGAGCACCCGGCCAAAAACGACCTTGGACGACAGGGCGGGGTAGGGCTCTCTCGGAGCACCCAGCTAAAAAGGCCCTTGGACGACAGGGTGGGGGTAGGACTCACTAGGAACACACGGCCAAGAAGGCCCTTGAACGACAGCATGGGGTAGCTCTCACTCAGAGCATTCGGCCAAAAAGGCCCTCGGACGACAGGGGGGGTAAAGACTCACTCGGTGCACCCGGCCAAAAAGGCACTTGGACGACAGGAGGGGGTAGGACTCATTAGGAGCACCCGGCCAAAAGGGCCCTTGGACGATAGGGGGGCGGTAGGACTCACTCGGAGCAGCCGGCTAGTAAGGCACTTGGACGGCAGGGCTGGTAGGACTCACTCGGAGCACCAGGCCAAAAAGGTCCTTGGACGACAGGGGGGGTAGGATTCACTCGGAGCAACAGGCCAAAAATACTCTTGGACGACAGGGGAGCCGATGACTCACTCGGAGCACCCGGCCAGTAAGGCCCTTGGACGATAGCGTGGGCTAGTTCTCACTCGGAGCACCCGGCCAAAAAGGCCGTTGGGCGACAGGGGAGTAGGACTCACTCGTAGCACCGGGACATAAAAGGCCATTGGACGACAGGGTGGTGGTTGCGTAGGACTCGATCGTAGCACCCGGCCAAAAAGGCCCTTCGACGAAAGGTGGGTTATAGGACTCATTCGATGTATCCGGCCAAAAAGGCTCTTGGACGACAGGGGAGGGGTAGGACTCACTCGGAGCACCAGGCCAGTAAGGCCGTTAGACGACAGAGGGGGCTAGTACTCACTCGGAGCACCCGGCCAAAAAGTCCCTTGGACGACAGGGGGGGGGGGGGGGTAGGACTCACTCGGAGCACTCAGCCAAAAGGCCCTTTGGACGACAGGGGGAGATAAGTCTCACTCGGTGTACCCAGCCAAAAAGGCCCTTGGACGACAGTGGGGGGGGGCGTGGGGGTGGTAGGACTCACTCGGAGCACCTGGCCAAAAAGGCCGTTGGGCGACAGGGGAGTAGGACTCACTCGTAGCACCGGGACATAAAAGGCCCTTGGACGACAGGGTGGTTGCGTAGGACTCGATCGTAGCACCCGGCCAATAAGGCCCTTCGATGAAAGGTGGGTTATAGAACTCATTCGATGTACCCGGCCAAAAAGGCCCTTGGACGACAGGGGAGGGGTAGGACTCACTCGGAGCACCAGGCCAGTAAGGCCATTAGACGGCAGGGGGGGCTAGTACTCACTCGGAGCACCCGGCCAAAAAGGCCTTTGGACGACAGGGGGGGGTAGGACTCACTCGGAGCACCCAGCCAAAAACGCCCTTGGACGACAGGGTGGTGGGGGGGGGGCCCTCACTCGGAGCACCCGGCCAAAAAGGCCCTTGAACGACAGGGTGGTTGGGTAGGACTCGCTCGTAGCACCCGGCCAATAAGGCCCTTCGACGACAGGTGGGTTATAGGACGCATTCGATGTACCCGGCCAAAAAGGCCCTTGGACGACAGGGGAGGGGTAGGACTCACTCGGAGCACCAGGCCAGTAAGGCCATTAGACGACAGGGGGGGCTAGTACTCACTCGGAGCGCCCGGCCAAAAAGGCCCTTGGACGAAAGGGGGGGGGTAGGACTCACTCGGAGCACTCGGCCAAAAGGCCCTTTGGACGACAGGGGGAGATAGGTCTCACTCGGTGTACCCATCCAAAAAGGCCCTTTGTAGGCCTGTAACGTATCTGAAAGAATCCACGGCCCAACAGACAGCCAACAAGTGTTTTTCGCAATCCGAAAACTGTACCTCCACTCCTGTTAATATGCGAGAGATGAACGAAATAGGTGCAAGACGCCCATTCACTGGTTGAGTTAATACAGCCGCTAGAGACTTATCCGTCGAAGCCACCTCTATATGGAAAGGGATCTCGGGCTGAGGATGTATGAGGGCAATAGCTTGAATTGACGCCTGTTTGAGAGCATCGACCGTGGCTGTGTGTTCTGGTTTCCAGACCGCTCGGAGGTCGTCCTCAATGTCCGACTTAACCAGGGAATACAGTGGCTTTGCCTCCTCCGCAAACTGTGGAATCAATTGACGTTGATGTCCCACCAGTCCGAGGAACGATCGCAGAGCTGTTTTTGTCACGGGGATGGGCAGTCTCTGTATCACCGATATCTTATGTGGGTCCAGGCGTAAGCCGGAT
The DNA here is from genome assembly GCA_035084275.1 of Hydrolagus colliei. Lineage (NCBI taxonomy): Eukaryota > Metazoa > Chordata > Chondrichthyes > Chimaeriformes > Chimaeridae > Hydrolagus > Hydrolagus colliei. The sequence goes on from CM068777.1 coordinate 1,841,690, forward strand.
GAGTCGAGTTCGACACCAAGGAAGGTGACCGGCGTCTCTGCGAATTTCACTTTATTGGGGTTCAGTTTAAGTCCCGCTTTTGCCAACGCTTGAACGACGCCGAACACTACCGCCTTATGCTCTTCCAACGATGGTGAGGCAATCAGAATGTCATCCACATACTGGAGTACCCGAGACGTGGTAGGCACCACTACAGAATCCAAGGCGCGAACCATTCGAAGGTGAAATATGGTCGGCGAGTTATGGAATCCCTGAGGCAGTACATTCCACGTATATTGTTGGTCTTCGAAGGTGAATGCAAATTTGTGTTGGTCAGCCTCGTTAATTGGGACGCTCCAAAATCCATTCGAAATATCCAATGTTGAGTAAATACAGCAGTCAATAGGAATGTATTTGAGAAGGGTACTCATGTCACTGACGAGGGGTGTGCACACGGAAGTAAGAGTTTAAACGTCTGTAATCAATAGTCAAGCGCCAAGAACCATCCGGTTTCTTGACTGGCCAAATCGGGGAGTTGGTCGTAAAGAGGCCTTTCCTGATTACTCCCTGCTCTAGTAGACTCTCAATGGTGACGGCGAGAGCCGGACCCGCTTCCGAGGGAATCCGATACTGTTTGCACGGGGAATGTATATGTCCATTAATCTCACGTTCTTTAAGATGCCCACAGTCATGCTTGTGTTTTGCAAGGACGTCGGGGAACAGCGATAGCATTGCTTCAACCCAAGATTGGGGATGTTGGAAAGGGGGGTACAGTGTCGGTTGCTTAATAGCGTACACAGAATGGCAATCCAGTCCTGCTCGGCTGCCTGTCTCAACTTCACCAATAGAGTGTAACCACAAACAGGTGTTTGTATAATCCAGCTCCCCTGTCATTCAACTCATCCCCGCCCAAAATACCCGACTCGGACATTCGCGACACCACAATCGGTTGGCGGAGAGTAATGGTTATGTTTGGAGTAAGTTCAACAGGAGTCGGTCGGAGGAAATTCCCTGTCAGACTTTTCCCAGAGACTCCCGCCATCATAACTGTCTCGCCTGTTGGTTGCGAGGGCCACCTATCGGTGGGGCATTTTAATATAGTGACAGCGGAGCCAGAATAGTATGGCGTTCACCCGCGCAATTAAGAGGGATAAATGGGCGCCCTCCCCGAGTAATTATCGGCACACACACCGTCTCGATACAGCGCGGGTCGCCTCCCCGTCAATCTCTTGACGAGCCGCACACGCCACCCTCCGCCGGGGGAGGAGACGCCACTGACTGGACAGGTCTGGGCTCAGTCTGCGCGAGAAGCTGCGTGTTCTGCTGGGCAAGTCGCGCATATCGCTGTGTCAACCGTTCCAGGTCGCGTTTCACGTCCAGGAACGGAGAATCACTCCCCCTTGTGCAATCGCCCGCGAAATGGCCCTGCTCTCCTCACGCGAAACATCGGTAACCTCCCCGGTAATTGCCCCGGCCTCTACGGCCTCTCGCGGGACCTCTGCCCCGGTTTGTTCCCCCGTTCCTTGATTGTCCCGCATTACCCTCTACAGTAGCTACTTGCGTAGACCACACTTCCTCCGGCTTAACCGGTTTCGCGGCTGTGCTCCCCTTACTATTGGCTCCGTAACATCGGGTTGCCAGACCCATCAATTCGTCAAATGGGCTCGCGGGGTTCACCCCGTATCCCATCGCGCATCTCAATGAGTCCTGCAGCTTCCCCAACCAACGCCATTTGTACATCTCAGATTCCTCTATATCGTCCTTTGCAACCTGCCCTAGCCGTGCCTCACTATAAATCGGCCACAACCTAACATGAAACGGCAGTGGTCCCTCGCGTTCCCCTTGAATGCAGTTAGCCAGGTTTTGATGGGGATCGGAGTGCAGATTAAGTACGTCCCTCACCGCCATTTCCAACTCTCCTAAAGCCTCCCTTTCAACCTCGATACCATGTGGTCTGGCATCTCGGGGCAACAGGCTCCGTACCTCTACTGAAAGCATATTTTTGAGGACGCGAGTGAGGTCGGTAGGGGTATATTGTGGATTATCCTCCCTGAAGTCTGCCCACTTGACTCTCCACGCCTGATAGGACGTGCCCGTTGTTAACCTGGGACCTAAAGTACCACACACCGCACTCAACTCCATTTGAGTCAGAGGGGCCTCGCTACGACGCCTAGTCTGCTGTGCCCCACTCCCGCCTGCCCGTTGAGTCACTGTTAGTGTTACAGGACAGACGGGGTTTGGCAGCGGTGGTTCACTTTCCACGTCTTGTTTGTACTCTGCCGCCTCCTCTTCGAAAGCGTCCCAATCATCGTCCACTCGCTCACCATCACCATACGCACTGTCCCCAGACTCCCGCATCACGGACGCCACTAATACACGCCTCCTACTTTGAATATTTTCCTTCTCTCGCCTCCTATACTTTTCCAACTCTAGTCTGTCCCCTTTTTCCAGTTTTCCAATCCGCATCGCGCCTCGCAAATCTGCATTTTCCAACTTCAGCCTCTCACACTCTCTCTGTACTGCCCGCAACATCTCCTCCACTTCGCGATGTTTCATATTATCTGCCAATGCCATATTCATTAGACCTGTCTGTCGGCTATAGTTGTCTCTAGTCTCGCCTTCTCTCTGCAGCGCCACCTGAAGAGCTAGGGCAGCATTTCTCCTTTCTTTCTCTCTCTCCTTCTTCTCATTAAAATAATCCCGTTTATAGCGGGCTGCCTGCTCTTGATGTTCCTTACCCTTGTTACTGTTTACCATCAACCACTATTTTAACAATATCATCTTTCCTTTCGTTCTTAATTTCCGTTCCTCTCCCAGTTTCTGAACCGAGGATCTCAGTTCCTCAAAGGAGTGAGGTCCGGTCGGCTCCGGCACCGTATCATCGTCTTTCCCCAGTTTCAACTTCTGAACTGCCCTCACTATCTTCTTCTGGTAACTATTCGCCCAATCGATGTCCGCCATCTTGCGGCTTTTCCCCGGTAAATTCAAATCCTTAGCAACCTTATCCTTAACGACCTTACTGCCACCCAAATCCTGCCTTCTTCTCCAGAAAGTCGGATATCAGTCTCTTAACTACCTCAAGACACTCAACCCGTGCCTAACCGTTGTTACCCTTCAATGACCTGGTTCTCTTGGTTTATTTAGTGTCACTGAATATCCTGCCGACTCCGCCAATTGTTAGAGATTCGATTAACTGATTGAAAATTAGGTTATGGCCAACCTCCGATCTATCAGTTCATACAGAACATCTCTGTGTAAAAGCAGGTTTGTTTATTCAGATTCACCCGTTAGGGTTGACACTAAACGACCAAGTGGACAACAGTATAAGTCAAGCCCCGAATCGCAGTAATTATGGAGATATACTACCCGGCGAGGTCGGACGAAGAAAGGGGCCGAATGACCGCATGTCTGGCCCTTATAACCCTTTGCGCCCCTCCCCGACCTTCACGTGCACATCTCATGGACAAGGCTCTTCCTCCAATCATTCCCGACTCTGCCCTCCAGGCAGGTGCGTGATCCTGCAGGGTCTTCGCGCCCGAAAGTTACAATTTTCACACTCCAATACAAACCCCGCCTCCACCAATCCACCCTGTGTCACAACGTCAAACCTGAATTATCACAATAACAGGAGAGTCGTGAGGCGAGACTTGAAGGAGGCCAGGGAGGGGGCGAGGCAGAGAGACTGCAGATGGAGTTCCGGAGGTTGGGGGCAGAGTGGCTGAAGGATCGCCTGGCAATGGATGACCGGGTGGGTTTGGGGGAACGTGGAGCAGGCCAAGGGACTGGATTACAGATTTTCTAACATCATACACAATTTATAGAATTCAACGATTAATGCTTTTCAAACATCAAAAACAGAATTATATTTATAAAGCACCTTTGAACAGTGCACATTGAAAGTTAGATATCAAAAAATTATTGCTCGGTTAATTACCACTTATGTTGTTAAAGTTAATATGCAACATCTTCCTTCTTTTTGATTTTGCTTTTTTTCTCCCACTTTCTTTGCGCTTTTTTTTATTTCTTCTCCGCATCTTATTCTTCTCGCCGTTTCTGCTTTTCCTCCTGTTGTTTCTTTGTTGTTCTTTGTTTGATGTCCCCTACTGTTCCTCTCTCACGTTGGGCTGTTTGACCCTCTTATGCGCTCTTTTCTCTGTTTTATCTTGTACCTGCACTTTGATGCGCTCTGAGATGCTGTCCAGCATGGATGGCGCTATATAAATTGACGTTTTTATTATTGTTTATACCTATTATAGGATGCTACTTTTTTCTGATTTGGGAACGTTTAATCATTTCAGATTTATTCTTCAATTCATATATTTTGATAGAGCAATACTGTTCTTCCATTGAAATTTTTCTGTGATGTTTCAACTCATTGTCTCTTCCATAGTCTTAAAAATAAAACCATTCAGATCAGATTGTCAATGAACCTGACTGCTTTAATGAAATCCAGTTAAATGTTGAGAAGATTAAATTGGCCTAGAGGAATTTACAAACATAATTGAGGACAGGAATCTCTTCAAACCCAATTTATCATGCATAAAATAATAATAATATTCCATACAAATTGGTCATTTGAATCCATGACTGTTCGTGGGGATACTGCTGTGTTTTGCCCACTTGTTATATTGTATTTTAATATGTATTCATAGATTCATAGATTCATAGAATTTTACGGCACAAAAGGAGGCCATTCGGCCCATCTAGTCTGTGCTGGCTCTTTGAAAAGAGCGATTCAATCCCACTGCCCTGCCCGCTCGCCATAGCCTAATAGACCTGTTCTCCCTAAATAAAGACCTAATTCACTTTTAAAAGTTGTTATCGAATCAGCCTCCACCACCTTTTCGGGCAATGCATTCCAGATTTGAACAACTCGCTGAGTGAACAAATTTCTCCTCAGCCCCCCTCTACTTCACCTTCAAACTATTTTAAATCTGTGACCACGAGTCACAGATTCGCCCACGAGTGGAAAAAGTTTTTCTCTATTTGCCCTGTCGAAACCCCTCATGATCTTATAAACCTCTATCAGGTCTCCCCTCAATCTCCTCTGCTCCAGAGAGAATAACCCTAGCCTATCTAGCCTCTCCTCATAGCTGAAGTCCCTCAATCCTGGCACCATCCTAGTAAATCTTCTTTGTACCCTTTCCAATGTCTTCACATCCTTTCTGTAGTGTGGTGACCAGAATTGAAAACAGTATTCCAGTTGAGGCCTCACCAAAGTCCTATAGAGTGGCAGTCCTATGAAGTCAGCACTTCCTGACTTTTGTACTCTATACCCCTATTTATAAAGCCTAGTATCCTATATGCCTTCTTAACTTGCCTTCCTCTTCGATCGTGCCTTTTGTTCCACCCCGAACTCTTTAACCTCCCCTTCGTGTTTCACCGCTTCCCAAACACTCCCCTCCCAGCTCGGGTCACACGCCTCTTGTTTAGCGCCTTGGGACGTCCTCCCGACGTGAAAGGCGCTATATAAATGTAAATTGTTGTTGTTGTTGTTGTTAACAGCCTTGTCTACCTGTCCTGCCACCTTCAACGAGTCACTAACATAAATCCCCAGGTCTCTCTGTTCCTTCACACCATTTAAAATTGTACTATCTAGCCTATATTGTCTCCCTTCATTTTTTCTCCCAAAATGCATCACCTCACACTTCTCTGCATTAAACTTCATCTGCCATGCGTCTGCCCACTTTACCAATTTGTCTATATCCTCTTGCAGATGGCTGCTATCCTCCTCACTATTTACTATTCTCCCTAACTTAGTGTCATCTGCAAACTTGGAAGCTGTACTCCGTACACCCAAGTCCAGTTCATTGATGTAGATTACAAACAGTAATGGTCCCAAAACTGATCCCTGTGGCACACCACTGCTCACTTCCCTCCAGTCTGAAAAACAGCCGCTCACTGCAGCCCTCTGCATTCTGGCTCGCAACCAGTTGTGGATCCACGCTGCCACTGTCCCTTTTACGCCATGGGCCTTTAATTTCCTAAAACGTCTCTCATGTGACCTTTTGAAAGTCCATGTAAACTACATCAACTGCGCTACCATTATCCACCCATTCCGTTACCTCATCAAAAACTTCTATCTCCCCCATTCTCACCCGACTCCATTGGCTTTCCAACATTCGACGGATTCAATTCAAGATCCTGGTCCTCACTTTGAAGCATTCGATTGCGTTGCCCCACCCTATCTCTGCAACCTCCTAATCGCCTACCAGCTTGTTCATTCCCTCCGTTCAGCGCGCTCTGGCCTGCTCCATGACGCGTGACCCACCCGCCCCATCATCGGTAGGTAAGCCTTCAGCCGCTCTACCCACAACTCTTGGAATTTCATCCCGCAGTCCCTTTACCTCACCTCCATCCCATCGACTATGTCATCGATCATCCCACCTTCCACTTCCTTCCCCTATCTGACCCCAGCTTGGGTGTGAAACATTGACTGTCCAGCGCCTTGGGACATCCTCCCGACATGAACGGTGCAATATGTACAAATATAGTTTTGTTTTTGTTGTTGTTATAGAGTTATTATGAAGCCGTATGCTTCTTTCTCAGCTTCTACCTGCCTTGCCACCTTCAGAGATTGATTTATAAAACCCCATAGATCTCTGTATTTCCTTGCCCACTTTATGTTTCTACTGTCTACCTTATAGAGCTCCTGTAGCTCCTGTACCCTACTGGAGCTCCTGGAGCTCAGTGGTTATAGCACTCAATTCACTTACTATATATTTTGTGAAGCGCTTTCAGACATGGACAAGGTATGAAAAGCGCTATATCAAATACAAGCATGATTATTATTATTATTATTAATACTGCATTTGGTCGAGAGTCAAACTCCCACTTGTTTGTTCAGTTGAATATGTGATTTGTTACTTCTGTTGTGCAATCAATATCCCTGGAGAGCTGACTCACAACTAGAGAAAGGGGGAGGCTGGGAGATGGATTTCATTTTTTAGCAGCAAAAGAGTGACCTGGCAGCATTGCTTGAGAAAAATGGGATTAACAGAAATAGCAATGGTGTTTTACCCTTCACTGGGGCTGATTGGATTTCTTGGTATGTCATTACAAGGAGTGTGGTACAGCTATGTCTCATGGCTCCACAGTGTCCTTGCACCAGACAGTGTTGTCTCTTTGCCTCACAAGTCTGCCTGATCACCAGTGTGATAAGATGAGCTGCATTGGAAAGTAGAGAGTTTGGGTAACTGTCTCACAGGAAAAACACCAGGTACCTATGTATCATTAAACACACTATACAATATTGGTCTCCTATTGACTATGAATAACATCTCTATATTTAAATGAGTACAGTGAAAGGTAATTACACTGGCAGCTGGAATTGGGCATCTGAGTTATGAGAACAGGATACAACAACAACAACAACCTTGATTTATATAGTGCCCTCCACGCCAGCGGCGTCTCAGAGCGATTCACAATAACGAATTCCGGGCCCGAGCCGGGAGCAGTGGGAGAAAGGTGACCAAAGGCACGGTCAAAGAGAAAGGTCTTTAGCTGAGACATGAAACTGGGAAGAGAAGGTAGAGGCGAATGGACTGAGGAAGGGAGTTCCAGAGACTCGGGGCATAGCGGCTGAAGGCATGGCCGCCGATGGTGGAGCGGAGGATTTGGGGGACAAGGAGGCCAGACCCAGTGGAGCGAAGATAACGGGTCTGTGGTGAAGATAACCATAGTGGTGAGGAAAGAGGAAGTCGGAGAGATACAGGGACATAGATGAGTGGAGGGATTTGAAAACAAGGGTGATGATCTTGAAATCGATCCTCTCTAGGACAATATAAAACTGCAACAACAATTCAGACTTGCTTACCCTTCAAATAATAATATTATTCTTCGCTTTTGATTATCAGTTTCGCACTTATCAACTATAAAGTAAGGAAACATACCAAAGCGCTTTACAAATGGTACAGTGTGATCCAAAGCTGAGAGGGAGCAGATGAGAGAGAAGAATAGATCCCATAAAGCTTTTGCAAACTGTTCAAGATGGAATTCGCAAACAGTCAGGAAAGGAGTAAAGCAAAAGGGTGTGTAAGCGAGTTCCAGAGAACGAGGGCAAATTGGCTGAAGGATTATGCTTCAGTGAACATGTGAAGTAAAGGGACATAGATGCAAGCCAGATTTAGGGTGGGGATTGGTTGTGGAAATAGGGTTTGCAGGTTGAGGTAGGCCAGGATAAGCTCATAGAGGGACTAATTGGCTGGAGGAAAGCGAACCCAGAACTATCAATGTTGCTGGTGAAATAGGCTTGTGGAACTCCATATGATGGAGTACACCTGCTAGGAAAGTTCATATGGCTCAAGAGATGGCTCTCTGGATAACTTTTTCATTTATTATGATGTTGAAGGCAGGAAGTAGGCTAAACCCTATCTCCCTAAGAGCAGAAACTATGCAACCATTCAGGATCATGGGTTGAGGAGTGAGGAAGTAAACTAACAGTCCACGTTGAATGATGGCAAAGAGAGCCAGGTATATATGGAATAAGCGATGAAACGGTAGACTGTGTAAGCATATTGAAGAGGAAGTTAATTTGGAAGTTAGATTCCAAGTAAACTTGTAAATGAACTGTATTTTTTAAAATCATGAACATAGAACGTGGTCATATATAATCTTTCATTATGTGGAGCTTAATAGTAATAATCCTTGCATTTGATACAGCGCTTTTCACATCTTATCGACGTCTCAAAACGCTTCGCAGAATATACTGTAAACTGACTTGACTGATTATTTGTAGTCGAAATGCAGCATCCAATTGTGCACGAGTGTCCCACAAACAGTCATGGATTGAAATGACCAATTTTATTATTGTGGTTGGTAGGTATGAATGTTTTGCTACCTTCTTCAAATGCGTAAATTTGATTTCTGTAATGTATTAATGCAATCTAACTGTCTAATTTTGGTAAAAGATGGGATCGTTTTCAGCCTCCAGCAGCATAAAGTGACCATATTACGCTTCCTGAGAAAGGGAACCGTTGTGTTTGTGCAGGAAACAATGTAATACTCTGTGCTGTTGTGTTACAATAGAACTGCTGAATGTGGTTCATAGTCTGACAGTCTAACAGGGCAGTAGCAGGTGAAGAAATTACATTCTGATATGCTGCAAAATTCCTATCCTTTGCTCTATGTTTGGAAAATGTACAGTAAAAGGAAATTTGATTCAAAGTTGGAATAATAATAGCAAGTAAGAACATTTTCGTAAAAATTAGATGTTATATAAATACTGTATCTAAACTAAAATAGTTTACATGTATTAATAGCTTCTCCCCAAGGAGGGAAAGGGAAAGATTGAGCTAACCAGATATATTTTCCAGGACATTCTATGATTAGAGCTATTGTAATTTCAAATTTTTCTAATGTAATGTATAATTGCTACTTGCTTAATAACGAATCGTCAGTTGAGGAAAGTGTATTTGTCTTCTACATTACTCTAACGCAGAAAGATTCTGGAGGTATAAAAGCAATCTTGATCTGGGTGACAAACATAGTGCATGTTGGAGGACCAATACAAAACACTGAAATGAAAAGTGACGCACAGTTTAAGTGGTTTCTTAGCTGCGTTCCTGATTGCAACTCAGCAGCAGGACATGAGCTGAAATTGTTCGAGATTTCCATTACGTTCCTCCTATGCACTATCTTACTATCTAGTGGTATTAGTGGTGATCACCTTCTGGGCAGAAAATGTGTGTAACCCATGGGAGGGTCTTTGAGGGAAGATTTACAAAACATTGGAATGGGGCCATTTCAATCACAAGGAAATCGCAATGCTGGCGGAATTTCCATAAAAATACCTTTAGACGACAAGGACATTCAAAATGTCAACAAAAGTGCAGGATGAAAGAAAGTTGTTGATTCACAATATTCAATCAGATTGGCCAGAGAAATAATTTGTTCCCCACGTATGAGCACCCCAACTGCAATAACTTTGTACAGGATGACTAAGTGAGCAGAATGTTGTCAGATTCTGATGTTACATGCCTTTGTGGAGCCCTGTAGCTCAATGGTTAGAACACTCACCTCATAAGTGAGTGGATCTGGATTTGATTATCAGGCAAGGTGAAACATTAGGCAAGTTTCCTTACTCCACATGCCTCTGTTTACCTAGCTGTAAGTAGGAACCCAGTTGTTAGTCGATTGGTGGATCACTTTTCTGGTGAGTAATATTGTGTGTCTCGTGAAATGAAAGGTCCTACACAAATGTAATTTTGTGTGGTATTTTGTATTCTCTTCTAGAAAAAATGTAAAGAAAAAGAAATTGGATCACTCAATCCACGACTGTTTGCAGGTCACTAATGTGCACAATTCTCATTTGCGTTTCACCCTCAAAATCATGCAATCAATTCACATTGCAGTATATTCTGTAAATGGCTTTAAAATGTTTCAAAGATATGATAACAATAAAATGAAATTTGTATAGCATCTTTCACATTGGGAGGACATCTCAAGTTGCTGGACAGTCAGTGTTTTGGACCCAAGCTGGAGGTCGGAATTGGAGAAAATGGAGGGCAATGGAGGGACGGAATTGAGGGTGACCAAAGGCAGGGTTGAAGAGTTGGGTCTTGAAGTGGATATTGAAGGAGTTAAGGGATGGGACGAAATGGAGCAACGGTAGGATGGAGTTCCAGCGGGCGGAGGCTGAATGGCTGGAGGCTCAACAGCAATGGTGAGGCAAGTGAGGTGAAGTACTAAATTGTGATAAAATACTAAATCAAATACAAATGCAAGGATTATTATTATTATGAGAGGACTAGTAACAACAAATTGTATCTATATAGTGTATTTCACATTATTAGGATATCCCAAGTGCCCTTATGAAGAAGATGTAAAACGTTTTCCTGCAACTCCTCATGCCTAATAATAATCCCTCCAAAAAACACAGTAATAAAATTGGTAATTTCAATCCATTTCAATCCATCACAAAATCAGTCAACATGACATCTCAAAGTGAAGCCCTTATTTCAACAATGAGATACGACGGATGCAGTATCAAATGAAATGATTATTCCCAGACAAAGATATCGACAAAGATAAAATGTTCAACTGTGTGTTTGTCTGTGTGCCTGCCTACATTCCATATAGCACCCTTTGGTAGCAGGCAAAGCTGCAACTAGGTACAGCTAATATTTAAACATTAATAAAACAATAAGGTTTGTCTGCGCTTAAAAAAGTTTCGGAATAACTGATTGATGTAAAGATATGGGAGTGATATGAGCATATTTGTCTTTGGGAAACTCCAATGGTTCATGAATGATTTTCATCTTAGCGTGTTTCGTTTCAGTTACACATGACAGCAGCCGAGTCGTGTGGCACTGTGTGTATGTTGCGCCTGGTGGCCGCACTGCCTGACTATATCGCTGTGGCATCCGGCAGCATGGATCACACATATAGCCAAGTGCTGGGAGCAAGCTAAAGATCAGACGAAGCTGAGCTGTGGCAACAAAAGCAAAATTATATTTTAAAGTGCAGAATCCTCCCACTGAGCCTTTCCAATAGGAGTCCTTCCACAGGAGTCCTCCTTGATGAGTAAAGATGAAGATTAAATAAGTGTCTTTGTGTCTGTCTACTTTGATATTGAATCCTTTGGTTTCAACCAACCGGTACAGATAGCTATATATAAAGAGAGAAAAATATATTTGGTCACTCAATCCATACTAATTATGGGATAATTCTACGTACAATTGGCTGTGAGTTTTGTCCATGAAATACTGCAGGTAGTCAATTCACTTGATAGAATATTCAGTGAAGCACTTTGAGATGTCATAATGATGTGATAAGTACCATACCAAATACAAACATTAATATTATTAATAATGCAGATTATTATTGATATAAGGAATGATTAATCTTGTGCCAGTGGCTGTTCACAGTCCAGAAGCCAACGAAATGTATGCCTTGTGTTTCTAACTTTCCTGCAGCGATTGCATTGACCATTGTAGTCCTGGCCGAGGGAATGTGTGGACTCTCCAAATGTGTCACCCGCAATGGCGGTTTCCGATCTGCTGGTCATGTTCATTGGTGTGATCCTGAGGAAGTCATTTCGTCTGCACCTGCCGCACCTGCCCTTATTCCCTTATTCCAGCCGCCCGTGTGCCGCCTGCACCTTGTGCTGCGCTCTATTGTCATTGAAGACTCTGTCTGGCTGACCATGGCCTTCACCTTCGACCGCTTCATTGCCATCTGCTGCCCAAAGCTCAAACCCAAATACTGCACCGAGAGGACAGCAGGGCTGGTGATCTGGACAATCTGTGCATTATTATGTCTGGAGAACATCCCTGTCTATTTCATCTACAAACCACTGATTATCATCAATGGGCAACCCTGGTACTGCTCCGTCAAACCCAGTTTTTATATCTTCCCTGCCTGGAGGACCTTCGCGTGGATTGAAGTTATTACAACTCCACTGCTTCCCTTCTTCCTCATTGTCCTCTTCAACACTCTGACCATCAGACATGTTCTGGTGGCCAGCAGGGTGCGCCTGGGTCTGCGGGGGGCTGCGAAAGGGAGGAACGAGGAGATGGCGAGTCGGCAGAAATCCATAATCTTGCTCTTTACCATCTCGGTCAGCTTTGTTTTGCTGTGGCTCACCTTCATGGTCACCTTCACATATACTATCATGACAGAGGCTCAGCTCCTCCAGTCTGACTACAGCAGTCCGTTCACGATCGCTGAGGAGGTGGGTTACATGCTGCAATTCCTCAGTTCCTGCACCAACACCTTCATCTATGGTGTGACCCAGACTCTATTCAGGCAACGACTGAAATCCATCTTCACTTACCCCATCACCCTGTTACTGGGCTACTCACGTAACCCTACTTAGCTCCACATAATCCTCCAGCACCCAGAGATTTCTATTCAATGATCTTGGTACTCACTTTCAAAACCCTCTTGGCCTCGCCGCACCCTACCTCTGTGACCTACTAACCCCCTAACTATCTGCCTGCCCCCTCCGCTATGCAGTCTCCGGCCTGCTCCATCACCCCTGACCCACCTGCCCCACCATTGACAGGCAAACCTTCAGCCAATCTGTCTCCAATTTCTGGAACTACTTCCCACAGTCCCTCTGCCTTGCTCTCTCCCCTTCAAGTTCTGCCTCAAGACCCTCCTCTTCGACCATCTGATCGCTCAACCCAATTCCCGACTTTCTCTCCACCTCACCCCCCACATCCATTCCCTCATCCCCCACCCCATCTCGGGTCTGAAACAATCACTGTCCATCACCTTGGGTTCTCCGTCCGATGTGAAAAGAACTATACAAGTGTAATATTATTATTGTTGTAGCTGTTTTGCCATGTTCTGTGTGAAATACACAACATGATCCACGGAATAAAGCTATGACTATCAATTAAAAAAATCCTTGACTACGTGCATTTTATGTTACCAATTATCTAATATTCCTTTATAGATATGCTGTGAAGTATCCTAGGGTAAGAAACATATCCAATTATTCCCAATTTCTGCCACTATTGATCTTTTCTCTGTCCGACATCAATTCCTGGATAGAGCTATCTTTCTCCTGTTGAACAACTATTGGCTCGTACACTTGAAGCACTGGGAACATCAGAATCCATGGATGCATTCTTACTTCACTGAGCTCTTCCGGAACCTTAGCGATTTAGATACCCCTCAAATGTCCTTTCTACCCCATATCATTGCCATGACCCGCTGTGCCTCCCTCCCCCTCTCCTCCCAAAATCTATGCAATATAATATATCTTCAACATTGCCACTCCCCTCAAACCACGCAAATCTATCTATTTATTACATTGATTACATGTAGGCTCACCTACGTAAATTCTCCACTTGGCAAGTCGTCCCAACACCGCCTTCCATCAGCTGCTGATCACCCAGAACTCTGCCGCTCATATCCTCGCCTGTCTCAAGATTCGTAATCGAATCACCCTGACCCTCACGTGGCTTCACAGCTTCCAGATGATAGAATTCAAACTGATCGTGCTTCCGTTCAATACCATCTGCAGCCTTGCTCATTCCTAGCTCATTCCTAGCACTGTGACCAGCTAACATGATCTCAAGGACTCCTTGTTCCACATTCCTGCCCAACCCACCCTGCCATTAGTTGTTGGGACCTTCATCCTCTCCGCCACCACCCTTTTGAACTCCATCCATCAATTCCTTCACCTTGCTCACATTCCCACCTCAACCCTCCCAGCCCTTTATCCTTCCGGTTCACTTGCTGGAGTCCAAATCCTTGACTCCATCCAAATCCTTGATCCAGATTCCTCCAGAGGTCAAAGACACCGTAAAAATATAAATGTATTGTTAGCGTTGTTCTCATCTTATACATGTCTATTTATTCCATGAGTTGTTGAAACAAATATGGGTATATGGGGACATAATTCGAATACGTAGAATTGGAAAATATTGTTAGATAGAATGCTACCATTCAACTATTGGAGGAGTAATTAGATAATATATAATAATAATCCCTACATTTATCTAGCACATTCCACATCTTATCGATGTCTCAAAGCACTTCTCATAGATCTTTATCAAGGCAGCTAAAATAAGAAGCATTAAGAGATTAGATGATCATGGCAGAGCCCGGGGATCGAGGGTTGCTCCTGACATAAGTGGGTGGGAGAAAATCAGAGATGAACTAGTAATGATCAGTCTTCCAGAGGCAGAGATGCAATTTCAATAGCTCCCATCTGAAACAACGCCCAAAACTTATTGTGTGATGTCATTTCCTAGTGGGGTAGTTGTTTAAAATCAGGTTCAATAAAGTCTCATTTTTATTATTACACTCCTGACCAGACTCCTGGCTCATCAACGTGATTTGGCAGGTCACTGGGAGAAGATATTCTAACTGGGCCTATTTCCCACTGGCTGCATTAACCTCCATGGTTGCATGCTCAACCTCACCAATCCAGTCAGCAGCCAACATGTCTTGTTCGACCCTCAACTGTATTTTCTCCCCCAACATCCAAGCAATGATTTGTTCTGCCTTTCGCCACCTCTGCAACATTTCCTGACTCCGTCATTACCTCACTCCTAAAGCCGCTGAAACCCTCATCCACGCCTTCATTACATCCCGGCTCGATTAAGCAAATGCCACACTGATCAGCCTTCCCAATTCCTCCCTGCACTGTCTGCAGATAATCCAGAACTCTGTGGCCCGTGTCCTTTACCATTCCAAACTCTGTGACCCTGTCTCACCCATCTTTGCCCGACCCCACCATCCAGAAGATCCAATTCAAGATCCTGGTCATCACATTTAAAGCATCCACGACCTCGCCCCACGCGACATCTGTGCCCTCCTATCCACTTACCAACCTGCCCGCGCCTCCACTCAGCAGACTCTAGCCTGCTCCATATTCCCCGACCCACCCAACCATTGGTGCGCAAGCATTCAACCACTCGGCCCCCAACCTCTGGAACTCCATCCAGAAGAGCCTCTCCCTCTCTTTGGCCTCCTTCAAGTCTCAGCTCAAGACATTCCTCTTCAATGAACGCATCGGAAACTCCATAAGTTCCCCTCAAATTCCTCAACCTGTTCTCACCTCGGGTCTGCAGCAATAATTCTCCAGCGTCTTGGGATGTCCTCCTGAAAGGCACTATACAAATGTAATTTTATTCTTGTTGTTTTAACCCCTCTCCATTCTGTCTCACTGCTAATTTTGTATCCATGCTGCTACTGTCAATTTATCCTATGACCTTCAATTTGGTATTTAATCTATTATATGGTACCTTATTTTGTGGCATCTGCTCTTCGACTGTCATCCTACCATGCATGCTCTCCACCATCCCATGATCCAGAACCCAATCCTGGTTCCAAATGCCTTGGGTCATCCGCCCGACGAGACAAGTCCTACAAACAATTGTAATTTATATTATAATGTATTATGTTTCTTGTGGATCAGAATGTGATTGGCAGACTTTTGAATGATAGCTAGATTTGAACAACGGAATATAGGCGGAAAAATATGAGTGGCTGATCCTAGGGATGGAATGCTCCTCACTGCTTACATCTAGTGACATCCATCTCCTGATGTTCCAGACTATTCTCTATAACATATAGTTCCTTTCAGAGTTCTGTGACATAACCCAAGGGGAAGCTCATTATAAAAAAAGCAAGTTTTGATTGTTCAAATTTTAATCTGCTGATTGTTAATTAATAAGCCCATTTCAATTTCCGATCACCTCAGGGGTCAGGAGATTAGCCTCAGTCAGGACAGAGGTGGGGTCTTGTTCTCAGGTGGGGGATTTTCTCTGGTGGGCTTCAAGGTTCACACAAAGTCATATCTTGCTCCTTCACTCTACAGGACAATGCGACTTGAATGTACAAATATAACCTCAGCTCAAAGCACTTTGACACAGAAAGAGTGTTACTGGCTCAATATGTTGATACTAGTTCAGGCCAAGATACCTTTGTTGGTTGACTGGCTTGACTGGGTTGTGGGTGGGACCTTAAACAATTTGTGATTTTCTCAATAATTCATTTGAAGATTTGTGACACTTGGAAGAATGAGGCTGCCGTAAAATTGTAAGTTGTTCATGTCTTGGTGGATACCAATCTTTCTAGCTTCTGCAGTATGCTCGAAGAAGTTAACATTGCATCCTTTCTGAAGGGCAAAGTACTAACAGGCTCTGAATTAACAACATTTGCAGTCATCAGCAGGAACACTCTTGGATTGGCTCATTGGCAGGACCTGCACTGGCGGACCAGTAATTGGGAGATAAGAATTATTCATCAGGATTTTGGTTTCCATGGTTCAGTGAGAGCAATTGCTGCTCCCAGTAACTGGTCAACAGCTCGACAACAACAACAACAATTTGCTTTTATGTAGCGTTCTTCACACCGGACAGCATCTTCGATTGCTTAACGGTAATGGGGCCAAATGCACACTTCATCTCATTGAGCTGGTCCATAACTTTGGTATTTGCTTTGAAACTCAATTGTCTACCACACATCTGTGCCATGCCCGCCCTGTTTTTTTTTCCCATTTCCTCAACAAAATCCGGCTCTCAACCTGAACTCTAACCAGGAATGTATACAGTATGCCAAGATTTCTACACTCTGTGTACTTGAATGGAGTCCAGAATCTTTACTGCTCTGTTTGTTGCTTGTGTACACCTAAAAAAAACAAATCATTGCATTAAATACAGAGTGACACGAACTTTGCTTCCCTCGTTGTTTGTTCAAACGAGCGTGTGATTTGTGACTTCTGACATCACTGCCCAGTGGAGCTCACTCACAGCTATAAAAAGTTGGAAGCTCTGAAGCGGTGGGATACAGTTTTCGGTCTTCAGCAGCAAAGCGGACTGTTTGAGAATGATGGCAATAATAGAAACAGCAAAGGTATTCTACCCTACACTGGGATTCATTGGCCTTCCTGGTATGTTGTTACAGGGAGATTCAGTAGTGTGGAGCCCTGCAGCCATGTACCCAGTAATGTTGTTTCTCTGTCAAAGGAGAGAAAAGAAATGGCTTCATTATTTAGTTCTATACTTTTCATCCAATTTGATGCAGTGACAAAAATTGAGGGTTCCCAGATGTCCTTGCCCTTGGCGGGGATGTAATCAGATGCCGAAATATAATCCAATTCCTGCACATTTAGAATCTCTTCTCCCAGTAACAAGTCCGTCTCTCCAAATCATGTTGATGAGCCGTGTCTCTGGACTTTCACCAGTTATACCTTACAGTACAGCCAGTGGCCATGAAGCAGATGAAAGAGAGAACCACAGAGGACGGAACCGATTCTAATAGTATGAATTAAGGAGACCTGTTGTGTATTGCGTGTAACACTCACCTAACATGTTAGAGGATTTAGGTAAATTCATGGACACTATGATACCTTAGTAATGTTGTCTTCTTCCACACTTCTCAGGTTATTTACGATTAGTGGGAAACCGGATGTTACTTGTTAGTTGATTAGTGGATTTCTTTCTGAAACAAAAACTGTGCTGTCAATAGATGACTGTTTGAGATGACTTCGGCGGGCTCTGGCCTGCTCCACGTCCCTTGTCTGAACTTCCTTACCAACAGTGGCCTTTCAGTCTCTCTGTCCCCATAGTCTGGAACTCCATCCCATAGTCCATTTGCTTTGCTTCCTCCCACTCCTCCTTCAAGACCATTCGCAACACATTCCTATTCAACTGCACATTCTACTCCTCTCCTATCTCTACCCCCTCTCATACTCTCCTTCCCCTATCCCCATCCACCCCACTTTGCACGGGTCCAAACCCAACTGTTCAGCACATTGGGATATCTACCTGATGTTAAAGGGGCTCTATAAATGTAATTTTGTTGTTGTTGTGGGATACTGTATTAAGCATGTTTGGCCACAAAAGATATAGTCAATTCACTTCGCAATAAATTTTGTGGAGTGCTTTCTGAACGACGGGCTTTATCAAATGCACGATTGAATATTATTGTTTGCATGCCAGGAATGATTAACTGTGAGCCAGTGGCTGCTCTCATTACTCAAGTCAACGAAATGTATGACTGTGCTTGTGACTTTCCTGCAGCTATCGCGGTGACCATCGTGGTCCTGGCCCAGGGATTGTGTGGACTCTCCAAATGTGTCACCCGCTACCTGGTTGCAATGGCTGTTGCTGATCTGCTGGTGATATTCATTGGTGTGATCCTCAGGAAGACATTTCAGCTTCACCTGCCGCACTTGCCTTTGTTCCGTACAACCGTGTGCCGACTGCACATAATGCTGCGATTCATCGTCATTGATACCTCTGTCTGGCTGACCATGGCCTTCACCTTCGACCGCTTCATTGCCATCTGCTGCCCAAAGCTCAAAACAAAGTACTGCACTGAGAGGACAGCGGGCCTGGTGATCTGGACAATCTGTACATTTTTATGCTTGGAGAACATACCAATATATTTTATTTACCAACCACGGTTGATTGTCAATGGGGTGCCCTGGTACTGCTCCATCAAGTATAGCTTTTATAATTCTTCAGCATGGGTGACCTATATTCTGTTTGGAATTATTACAAACCCACTGCTTCCATTCATCCTCATCCTCTTCTTCAACACCCTGACCATCAGGCATGTGCTGGTGGCCAGCAGGGTGCGCCAGGGTCTGCGGGGGGCTGCGACGGGGAGGGACGAGGAGATGCAAAGTCGACAGAAATCCATAATCCTGCTCTTTACCATCTCGGGTACCTTTGTATTGCTGTGGCTCACCTACATGGTTACCTTCATACTTGCAATGATGACAGAGGCTGAGCTCCTGCAGTCTGATTACAGCAGCCCTTTCACCATCACTGAGGAGGTGGGTTACATGCTGCAATTCCTCAGCTCCTGTACCAACACCGTCATCTATGGTGTAACGCAGACACAATTCAGGCAACAGTTCAAATCCATCTTCCTTTACCCCTTCACTCGCTTATTGCGCTGCTTATGTAAACCCACTTAGCTGTGCTGCCTTATTGCCTCTCACTTCCACCAAACTAGCCTCTAACTATAGATCCACTTTCGACTGTCACTAATTGGGGACAAGCAGCAAGCTATCCATTGATGCATACTGAACCTCACTGAGCCAGTCTGGAACATTAGCATCTTGCTTCTTCCTCTAAGATCCTTTCTACCACACATTTGTACCATGACCAGCCCCGCATTCTCCTGTCTGTGCAGTTTCTGTCTCTGCCTCTGCCCGCAGGCCGCCAAAATTGTAATCGATGCATTTGCTACTTCCAGGCTCGACTCCACCAACTCCCTGCGTTGCAGGGTTTCGAATCACAAACAAATGCAGATCCTCCCCAACTATGTAGCTACTGTCCTCTCGCACACCAGACTCCTTGGCTCCATCAAAAATCCCTCGAACAACTCCACTGGCTCCCCATCTTCCAGATGATAGAATCAACAATCCTTGCCCTCGCTTTCAAAAGCCTTCACTGCCTTACTCCAACCTATATCTGTAATCTGATAAGACAATATTACCATGTCCGCTTCCTGCACTTAATAGTTTCTGACCTGCTCTCCATGTCCCACTCGACTCTTCCCCACGATCAGTGGTCAGGACTTCAGTCTCTCTGTCCTCTCGCTTTGGATCTCCATCACAGAGTAGCTTCATATTGCTTACCCTCTAATTCCTACTCTGTCTGACCTCCAAGGCTCCCGATTGCAATTTGGGTCCAAATCCCTGTCAATCGCACTGGGATCCTCCCCACACTAAACGCGCTCTACACATTTGTTTAAATTATTGTTACCAGCCCCTGGGAAATACCTTCCGTCGTGAAAGGCACTCTAAAATGCAATTTTGTTGTTTCATTTTGTTGTTATCATAATTGCCTTTCCATCTATTCCATGAGTTTTTAGTTTGATAGCACCTTATTTAACATTTTCTTGAAACCAAAAATTATTTAGAAAATATTAAATTAGAATATATATTTTGGATAGAAGCTACTCTTTCCTCTAGTAGAGACATCCGGATCTAGAGACTTGGATTAGGACATCCTCCCGACATGAAAGGCGCTCTATCAATGTAATTTTGTTGTTGTTGTGGATCCTTATTACGGCACGTTAGATTGAAACAAAAATAGTACCTGCAGAATATTTAGTTTGATCATTAATAATTTGTGGGCAGAAGGAGCACAGCAGTGTCGCACACACATTCATGGATTGAGTCAGCAAATTATTATTCCTACTCACTACTACGATTAATCTATGCCTCACTTAAAATATATTATTTCTGTTCTGCATTATCTATTGCTCTATCTATCTTCATTGATTGTTACATGTTGATTTAAGATGCAATTGAATATTATTGATGTAAGGATAAAAGAATTCTTGGAAAGTGACTGGGTAAATTTTCAAAGATTTTGATTTGTAAATTTGAAAATAAAGGACCAAGTGAATCACGTTGTGTTTTGTAATAGCGAACATCTCAATATTCAGTGAATATATATTCCCAATATATCAGCAACGTAATACTGAAAAGAATTGTTAACGACGGTGATGCTAAGCGGGGTCTACCTATACTTGACTTTTTTGAAAACACATTTTCATAAACATAAACAACAAGTATCCCAGACAAAATGCCTGTGTTGTGTCAGTGTAACTGACTATCTTCAATTTACCTCAGACATGATTTATACATAATCAGAAAGTTTCTGCATCTTTCATTGCCACGGGCATATCGTTTGTGGGGGAGTCCAATGATTGATCATTACAAAATGCTTCATTTAAGCCCACAAAATTCTGCAACTCCATAGTGACAGAGGAAAGCACATACCATTCAGATAGGTATATATAATTTCTGCAACAAATGTATGACATTCTTTCTGGTTGTCATGGGAGCTAATTTTCTCACATGGTACAGAGAGAGTGAGTGGGAGAGAAAGCTTGAGTGTGAGTATGTGATTGAGTGCGCGCGTGGGTGTGTGTGTGTGTGTGTGTGTGATTTAAATTGTGTGAGTGATTGAATTTGAGTGAATGAGCAAGTTTAAGTGGGTAAGTTCAGTGATTGAGTGTGTGTATCTGTGAATCCAGAATCATCGAATTATACAGCTCAGCAAGAGGCCATTCAGCCCATCGTGTCTGTGTCAGCTTCTCCAAAAGAGATATCCAAATAAAACACCCTCGCCTGTCTGCTGCATGTAACCTGACCCTTCCTCCCAACCATTGGCGAGCGAGTTCAGCCACTCTGCCCCCAACCTCTGGAACTCCATCCCACTGTCCCTCCACCTCGCCCCCTGACTGCCCTGCTTCAAGTCTCGCTCTTCGATGGACCCATCCTCCTCTTCGATGGACCCATCGGCAACTCCATATGCTCTCCTTCCCTCCCCCCACCCTGTCCTCAGGTTAGGTCTCAAGCGTAACTGTCCCGTGCATTGGGAAGTCCTCCTAGTGTTAAAGGCGCTGTACAAGTCTAATTTTGTTGTAGTTGTTGTTCCCCTAACCCTGAAAACGGGTTGTTCCCAAATAATCATCTACTTCTCTTGTATAAATTACAATCGAATCAACTCCCACCTCTCACTCTTTCAGGCAATTTAGTGCAGATCGAAACAACTCATTGTGTGAAATAAATGTTCATCACTTCCCCTGTTTCTTTCAAGAACTATTTCAAATTGGTGTCGTTGGGTTACCGACCCTCCCACCTGTTGAAACAGTTATTCCTTGTTCACCTACCAGCCACATACGCTATAGTTCGCAATGATTTACGTTGACCGAACTAAATGCTGTGGAAGAGATAGAGGAGCAATGAACAATTTAATCCTAATTTATTATGTCCATCAAAAAGTATCTTATTGTTGTAATGCTTCCCATTTGATATCACCCGAAAGTATCCAGCTTTATTGTCGAGTTCCCGACTTGATATCACCTAGGGTATCATCTTGGGTTTAGAGTTGTTTAGCTCATAATCTTCATCTCCTTTCATTAGAAGCTCGAATATGGTTTGCGACTCCAAGTTCCAATTCCTTCCTTTCTCTCGTTCTTGAATTTTTCTCTTCTTTCTTGAAATGAGCAATCTCCGGTTATAATGTAGTAGTGACCTATTGTCTGGATCCATTGCAAGGTGGTTCCTTCGATGGTTCCTCGAATTCAAGATCCTTGAAGTCTCCCTATCAGCCTGCACTACAATAGCCCTTTCACCATCGCTGAGCATGTTGGTTACATGCTGCAGTACCTCAGCTCCTGCACCAACACTTTCATCTGTGGGGTGACTCAGACCCAATTCAGGCAACGTGTGAAATGCATCTTCATTTACCCCTTCGTTGGCTTACTGGGCATTCTGCACAACCAAGTTTAGCTGCAATGCTGTCTTTAGTCTTCACAATATTACAGACAAACATTTATCTTCTAACGTTCCTACAATTTGAAGCTGGTACCTCCCCTGCTACTATTCTGGCCGTGAAAGAGAAAGCAGGTACCATCGGCGTTTACCTGGACTATGAGGGGGGACAGGTGTCATTTTACAATGCTTATAATATGTCTCATCTCCACACTTTCACCCACACATTCACTGAAGAGCTTTATCCGTACTTCTCTCCCTCCAGTAATGATAATGGGAAGAACTCAGAACCTATGAGAATCTCCTGGTGATGAGCTAATATAGAGGAAGAACCTCCTATTCACTGCAATTAATGGTTATTTTTATTGATCTTATGATTATTCATTCTTTTCTCCTTTAGGTTTAGACCTTTTCGACCAGTGGTTCCCAATCTTTATTTCGCTGCGACCCAAATTAACCAAAAGCAGGTCCTCGCAATCCAATTTTTTTGCTATTACCCACATTAGCCTCCGACAGGTCCTCCCACCCATAGGTGGTGACATGATTACTGAAGTGAAGCTCAGCCAAAACAATGTCTCCGTTTCTTTTGTTGATTCAGCGCAACTCATAGGTATACTCTTTCACAAAAATTGTTCAGCGGTGTCGCCTCGAGCACTTGTTTTTAGCGTTAAAAAAGCATTCTCAACATTACAAAAAGCAACAACAAACAATTCTGATGATCCTTCGCAACCCAACTGAGGAACTCTGCAACCCTGATATGGGTCGGGACCCGAGGTTGGGAACCACTGGTTTAGATAAACAGGTGGTGGGGGTAAGGGAACGATCTGTAAGATACTAAATGTGATTAAGAAAGTAGTCAGAATAATAGCAGCAAAGCAAGATGGCAGCCATGATTTTCCCACAAAATGAGATAGTTAATTCACTTTAAATTCTGTGAATCATTCTGAAACTTCTCGAAGATAAGGTGCTATATTAAATCCAATTATTATTATTATGGCGCAGTTTCAGCAAATGTGTTTGCCAACATATCCTGGTGTCTGTCCATCACATTTGCTGAACCTGTGCCATAATAATAAGGTATTCAGCAGCAAGCACATTGGGTGGTGTAAACGCTCAACTGAATAACTGTTTTCTGACTGAATCAGAATAAAATAATGCTTCAATTTAAAGAGACTCACTGAGTATTGTGAGTAATTTTTCAAACAGTCATAGAGGACACTCACACTTCCTTAATAACACATACACCATCTGATCAGATCCCAACATATCAATATATGAGAGGTTCAGGAAGTGGTTGGGCACTAAGCATCTTTTCCCACACACTTTGGAAATCTATCACGCAATCCCTTTCCTTCAGGCACTCTCTTGCCTCCTTCAACTTGTGTCTGCAGACCTTCCTCACCAAATATTCCTGCCACCACAGAGACAGTTAGAGAGAGGAGACTCACCCCCTCCCTCCCACTGTGCAGAAGACAACAGTAACAACAACTTTGATTTATATAGTGCCCTCCATGCCGGATGGTGTCTCAAATTTATAGAGGAGTCCCCTGAGTACTCAATTCATTGATTGACCAAAGCGGCTGTTAAACGGAGGTGTTGTAGCTGAATGGAGGTCACCACCATGGCTTCTCCCTCCGACCTGCTGCTGTCTCTGGACTTCAGGCCTCATCCCTCGTCACTCCCCACCGAACCCACCCTTTAGGGAGTCGTCATTCACGCTGTCACCACCAACAGACGTCTCCTCAAGACACCGAGAACCGCGAGTGAGCACCAACCATTAGGGGCTGGGGAGCACGTGGAGGTGGAACGGCACCTGTGCTTATGTTACCGATACCCTTATATGGTCGGATCACATGCTGATGGATTTTTGAAAAATAGAGGGATTAGAGGATATGGGGATAGGGCAGGTAGTAGTAAGTTAGGGGGTAAGTTAGGGGATACGTTAGGTGAGAAGATCAGCCATGATCTTATTCAATGGTGGGCCAGGCTTGAAGTCCTGAATGGCCTACTGCTGCTCCTAATTCTTGTGTTCTTATGTTGTTATGTTCTGATGTTCTGAGGATCTTGTGGCCAGTCAATGAGCATCTGCGTGTAAAGTAGGTGAAGAGAGACAAACACACACCCGCATGACGAGCCCAGCCGAGAACACGTGACGAGGGTTGGAGGGAAGGAGCGCGAGAGAGCCATGAGGGAGCGGCATCCACTTGGCGGCTCTGATTGTGAGCCGTCGAGGAGCATGCAGATTCCCACCTCGAGAGCAGGAGTGGAATCTGCACAGAGACGGCTGTAGATTGCTTAATGAAAGCTTCTTGTAGACTGCAACATTTCTGCTCTGCATTATCTGTGGCTCTGTCTATCTTCTTTGTTTGTTGCATTTTCAGGACCGAAGAATTCAATGAATATGGATGATGCAGGGAAGAAAGGATTCTGGGAATATGACTTGGTAGGTTTTCTAACTTTTTTTATTTAGTAAAATTGAAATTAAAGGACAAAAGGACAACTACATCGTGTTTTGGAATAAATAAAATTACACGATGTCAGGAGCGAAAACAGAACCTGTAGCAAAACTGACTATTAGGTGGAATGTGGAAGGAAATGCAAAATACAGAGAGAAACAGAAATCAATGCCATGAAAAGGTATATGCAGATACCAAGGCTACTGCAGTTGTTTGGAGGATTAAGGCATATTGGCATCAGTTTGAAATAAGACTTTAACATTTTTTCGACTGGCAGCAAACGTAATGACATGGCCACAGGTACAGCTGTCTGCAATATTTTTGATCATAGCAAGTGAGGAAGCAAAATAATATTTTGCAACCCTGGAAAGCAACTTGCACATGCCATTGAGGAAAAGATGTTGTGGATACAATAATGTGAAAATTAACCAATTTAAGTTTGGAACAAGCAACCCTGAGAATGGGAGAGGGGTAGGGGGAGAGTGGCGGGAGAGTGGTAGGAGGGGAGAGAGAGAGTGGGGAGGGAAGCAGAAGGCATGATCGAAGAGAAGGGTCTTGAGAGCTAGGAGGAGGGAAGCCGTGAATAGCGTTTAAAGTGAGGACGAGGATCTTGAATACGAACAGTAACAATAAGCAGAGCAGTAAAGATTCTGGACTGCATTCAAGTACACAGAATATAGTCTGAAACTGCACAGTACTCTGGCCAATGCTTTCAATATTGTACACAGTCCTGGTTAGGGTTCAGGTTGTCAAGTTGCAAACCAAACGTTGGATTTGGTTTGCAAATGTTGGATAGAGTTCGATAGGTGGACAAGGAATGTCTGAAGGCCCGGCAGCCAATGGAGGACCAAGGCAGCCAGTGGACATGCAACAGGCCAGAGACTGCTGAGTGGAAGGAGTGGACATGTAAATCTAATAATAATCAAAATCATTATCATCATCATCATAATAATAATAATAATAATAACATGTTAATATCGAGTCAACTGCAGAGGTAAGCAGAGATAAGGCCATGGAGATCCTTGAGGATAATAATTTTGAAGTCTATCTCCAACATCCTAGCCCACTGTAAGGCCCTGCAATGAATCATCCAAGCTAAAAAGTAAACTGTCTCTTCGAACCCCTACAATCCGGCTTCCGTGCTGCCCGTAGTACGGAGACAGCTCTGCTAAAAATCTCTAATGATATTCTAAGCATCTTAAGAGGATGAGCAGCAATGTGGAGTGAGTGGGTGACAACATAACAGGAACATAGATAGACAGGTTCCATCATATAACAAAGTGCACTATAATATTCGGGTTTACTTTTCACATAAATACCATCTCTATATTCGAACAGTCAAGAGGGAAAAACACCTGCAACAACCAATCATCATTGATAAGATCACACATTCCACAACTCGTCGGGAGTGCAGGCTAGGGAGAGCGGAAGTAATTGAGTGTTACTAAAGCAAGCGTGCAGATATTTAATTAGATTCTTTGGAGGGATGGGAGTCACAGGAGGTGAGCGAGAGGGGGCGTGATTGGTTCATGGAGCAAGTTGTGGGAGAGGACATGAGTTAAATTGTTCTTGACATATGTAGCTTGTGTTTGGGAAGGTCATAATCTAACATACAAGTAACAAACAAATTGATTTAAAAAAATTCTGGGAGCATGAGAGGCAGTGACAGAGTTGTATGATGTTACAGAATTTTTTGATGAGGTAACGGAATGGGTGGATAATGGTAGCGCAGTTGATGTAGTTTACATGGACTTTCAAAAGGCATTTAACAAAGTGCCACATGAGAGACTTATTATGAAATTAAAGGCCCATGGCGTAAAAGTGGCAGCGTGGATCCACAACTGGCTGCGAGACAGAAAGCAGAGAGTTGTAGTGAGCGGCTGTTTTTCAGATTGGAGGCAAGTGAGCAGTGGTGTGCCACAGGGATCGGTTTTGGGACCATTGCTGTTTGTAATCTACATCAATGATCTGGACTTGTGTGTACGGAGTACAGTTTCCAAGTTTGCAGATGACACTAAGTTAGGGAGAATAGTAAATAGTGAGGAGGATAGTAGCCATCTGCAAGAGGATATAGACAAATTGGTAAAGTGGGCAGACACATGGCAGATGAAGTTTAATGCAGAGAAGTGTGAGGTGATGCATTTTGGGAGTAGAAATGAAGAGAGGCAATATAGGCTAGATAGTACAATTTTAAATGGTGTGAAGGAACAGAGATACCTGGGGATTTGTGTTAGTGACTCGTTGAAGGTGGCAGGACAGGTAGACAAGGCTGTTAAGAAGGCATATGGGATACTAGGCTTTATAAATAGGGGTATAGAGTACAAAAGTCAGGAAGTGCTGACTAACCTCTATAGGACTTTGGTGAGGCCTCAACTGGAATACTGTGTTCAATTCTGGTCACCACACTACAGAAAGGATGTGAAGGCATTGGAAAGAGTACAACGAAGATTTACTAGGATGGTGCCAGGATTGAGGGACTTCAGCTTTGAGGAGAGGCTAGATAGGCTAGGGTTATTCTCTCTGGAGCAGAGAAGATTGAGGGGAGACCTAATAGAGGTTTATAAGATCATGAGGGGTTTCGACAGGGCAAATAGAGAAAAACTATTTCCACTCGTGGGTGAATCTGTGACTCGTGGTCACAGATTTAAAATAGTTTCAAGGCGCAGTAGAGGGGAGCTGAGGAGAAATTTTTTCACTCAGCGAGTTGTTCGAATCTGGAATGCATTGCCTGAAAAGGTGGTGGAGGCTGATTCGATAACAACTTTTAAAAGGGAATTAGATCTTTATTTAGGGAGAACGGGTCTATTAGGCTATGGGGAGGGGGCAGGGCAATGGGATTGAATCGCTCTTTTCAAAGAGCCGGCACAGACTAGATGGGCCGAATGGCCTCCTTCTGTGCCGTAAAATTCTATGATTCTATGATTCTATGATTCTATGATATCTCAAAATCTCAGCTTCCACCTTACTTCCTTGTAACTCTGTGGCAGTCCGATATCCAATTCTGATTCATTAAATATTCTGGTCTTCAGATTGACGTGAGTCATGAGTAAGAACCTCCATCTTCTGGTATTCTAAAAATATTAATCCTTGCTTAAATTCTGATTCCCAGATAGCGTATTTAGTGTATTAAAAGCAGAATATTTCAATTGTTTTCATAAAGTTCTTTATGACGAATTAATGATTTCAGGAAGCACCACTCATCGTCTAGTTCCTGGCAGCCAATATTGCTCTCCACAACATTTACTATTAGCCAGTATTATCTTTATTAAAGCAATCCTGTAGCTTTCAAGAGACATCTTGAGATATTTAATGTGCACATGAACACACCAACAGACGTTCGTTTATCATCTCAATTGAAGGATGGCAACTCGGACAAGAAAGCACTCGCCACGTCTGCAACACATTGCAATATCACGATCGACCACGAGGTAACACTCTCAAAAGTAGTTTTGAACAAAGGCATTTTGTTGATACTCAGCTGATTGGATGCAATAGTCCAGAATTGATAATTGGAATCCATCTGGCCAGTCCCCTTTCTCATTCTCTCTCTCGATATATATCGCAGAAGCAGACTATCATGCACCTCTCTGTCATATACCAAATTGAAGACATTAACAATTGATTAACTAATTAGTTCCCTACTGATTATCTATCTGATTCTGACAATGAGATGTTTGTGCTCCAAATTGTATGCCCTGCATTAGCTATAGTGACTTATAGCAGTTCTGAGATGCATGAAATCGATCCACAGAATGCAATCTAACTTTAGTGTTTATTTTGGTTACAAATGAGACAGCTCATAGAGCACTGTGGTAACAAGGAAATAGTTACGCTATGAGTGAGCAAATCAATATTATTACTAATATTTCTGAAGAGATTATTTCCAGAGTAAAATCAATGAACTGTTTTGGCTCACAACCAGATTTCTACTTACTGCGAGTCAAACAGAGAGGTTTCGAGGAAGGAAATTTGCCCAAGTTTCTGTCTTACCCTTGAGATTATTACGCTGAGAATATCAACTAGCTCAGTGGTTAGTGCATTCGCCTCACAAGAGACACATGTGTTCAATAACGGGCATGACAGGACAAAACCTGAGGCCGGTTTTCTTACTGCACATGATAAATAACAACAAAACCAATCAATGTGGACTTACAATTGTCTACATTGCTAGAGAACCCGAACTTCACAACAGTTGTAGAGTTTGTGATCGTATCACTTATGAATTATTGTAGCAGAATATAATGGTTTTGTTACAGTGAAATGGGGATCAGTGTTGTGTAGCGTGTTTTAGTATATAACATTAACTGGTGATGCTACGGTTAGGCTGTTACCAACCCTCTCTAATTTCCCTTGCAATTTGTTCTCTTAATATTGGTGGTCAGGTGAATTTAGCTCCTAGGGCAAACAAACTATTTCCAGGAGCACAGCTACAGGTGCAGAGCAACAGATATGTCTACATACAAGCGAATCGCCTTCCAATAACATACCAGGAAAGCCAATGATTCCCAAAGTTGGGTAAAACACCTTTGCTACTTCTATCATTCCCATCATTCTCAAGATGTACTGACTTCTGCTGACACTGTTCTGTAACTGAAGAACGAGAACCTCCTCCCAACCCTTCAGTGCTTTCCCTATTTATAACTGGGAGTCAACTCTGCTGGGACTTTGATTGCGCAAATAAAAAATCAGCTGAAAAAACAATCGTGGTAAACAATTTCACGCTTTGCTGCTTTGAATTAAATTTGTTATGATCAGTAACAATAAAGAATTGAGCAAATATCAATCCCCTCCCAGTCATGCAGCAAGGAAAGTGAATTGTCCTCCAGGCAGTTGATTGGAGAACTTTATTGAATCCTGATTAGTGTCCAGGTTATGGAATTCCAAACAAGTCCTCCATCCAGATTCCTCTCATTTATCAGTGCGAGTTTCTAAGTGTGTGTGTGAGAGAACAAAACTCATGAGGAGATGTCAAGCACAGTAACTGAAAATAATATTCATAATACATATATATAATACCATAATAATTGCGCTATATAATTTCGAGCAATTGGATATCAGAGGCGAGCCATCACTCTGTGTACAGCCCCACGTTTCGAAGTGGCAGACAAATGAGGAGACAGTTAGTTCATTATTTTATTCTGCTGCCTAAAACACACAGCTGAGCAACTGAGTGATTGAATGCTACTCCAACCGGACTTAGTGTGACCACATCCTTAACACCCTGCACTGAAAATGTAACGTTTAATTTAGGAAGCAATTGAATTTGGAGGAGTATGCAGAAAACAAGAAAAACTACAACAACATTACATTTTATATCACCCTTTACATTATGTGGAACTCCTGTAGCTCAGTGGTTATAGTCCTCGCCCCGACAAGTGTGCGAATGTATTCGAATCTGGGCAGTTCATGGTGAAACCCTGGGCAAGTTTTCTTACTACACATTCCTAATAATAATCTGTCCAACAACACATAATAATAAATATTGATGATTTCAATCCAAGATTATTTGTGGGACACCGCTCGGCGTAGTTGGCCACCCTTCGCTCACGAAGATAAAGTCAATCCATTTTACAGTATATTCTGTGAAGCACTTTGAGACATGAATAAGATGTGAAAAGCGCGTGATCAATACGCAAGGAGTTTTATTATTATGCTATTCTAAGGAGCTGATGTGTCAGTGTTTCAGATGCGAATTTATATCGGGGTCAGGGACATTTGAGGGAAACGATGGGCAAGTGACCAATGGAACCGTCAATGAAAAAAGTCGTGAGGCAGGACTTGAAGGAGGCGTGGGAGCGCGGGTGTCATAGTGATTGCAGGATGGAATTCCAGATGTCAGACTTATAAAACTGAGTTTTGGAAACATTTCTTCAATTCGACGGTAGTAAATGTATGAAATTCTCAACTCCAGATGCTCTGGATAATCAGCCAATGAACACATTCAAGGCTGAGATCAACAGTTTTAAAAGGTAAAGCGATTAACAAGTATATGGATACGGTGATTCAGTCACGTGATTAACTGCATGTGACTGAAGGTACGAGGATGAAATCAAATTTAAATGTTCGTTGGAAGATCTGACTTAACAACAGTAAGCTTTAACATGTTTCTCTGACCTCCTGCAAATCATCTTATTACTCAAATATAATCTTGATGGACAAGGAAAATTCCCGGATCCTCTTCTGCTTGAAACAATCTCAACAAGAACAACCAAAAATTTACATTTGTGCAGCACTTTTCACATCCTGTGGACGTCCCAAGACATTGCACAGTCAATCTTTTAGATCAGCGCTGGCATCAGGATCCGGGATGGTGGAAGGAGAGAGGCATTTTAAGGGGTATGACTGATTGCTTCGTTAAAGAGGAGTGACTTGAGGCGGGATTGCAAAGAATTGAAGGAGTGGGGAGGTGGTGACATTTTGTTATGGCATCCCCGAGGTTGGTGGTAGAATGGCTGAAAACACCTGCTGATGGTGGGGTGGATGGGTTGTGGACATAGACGACATGCTGAACGCATGGAGCGAACTGGTTTCTAGGGAATTAGAAGTAAAGTGGGGCAAGGCCATGGAGGGCTTTAATTGAGATTACGTTGATCTCCAATTCAATCCGCTGAATGAATGGGTGCCGATACAGTCATGGTCCACCATGACTGTATCGGCACCCATTCATTCAGCAGGAGATGGGGTTGTGGAGCTTGGTGAGTCAGAAGACACGGAGGACATGTTCTGGATCATCTGCAGCCTACTAAGGGACGAGTTGGAAGTCTAACAAGTGCAGAATTGGAGTATTTGAGTCTGGAGTTAATCATGCCATGAATAAGAGTGTCAGCGGAAAGAGGGTTGAGGTAGTATCAGAGTCGAGCAATGTTGCCGATGTGAAGGACTGCAGCGCGGTTAATTGCATTTATGTAGGTGATGGAAAGACATTTGAGTTTCGAGCAAGACATAAGTTGCTTTCTGGCTTGGTGAGGTTGAGTATGCAAATATAGAGATTGATGGTGCCATTATCTGAGCTGCATAGGCAATGGTGCAAGGCAAACAAGATGGCTTGCATCTTGCTGACATTCAAAGCAAGCTCACATCCAGGACTTGATGTCTGATAGGCAGTTTGTCAGTGTAACAGTGGTGTTGGAATCGAGGATTGAGGTATAAGATAGATTTGGGAGTCACCCGCATACATATTGCATTGGAACCCAAGTCTGCAGATGATGTCAACGAGGGGGAGCATGTCGATCTCGAAAAGCAGACGACGAAATGCGGTTCCATAGTTGACCATGTTGGACAAACCATAATCGGGAACACAATGGAGGCAATGGGACATGTAACTGTCGAACTGAGCAACGGCAGGTCTGCGAAGGTTGAGATTGGAGATGCGGAGGTGTGGGATGATGGGGTTGTCGACAGTGACGGCATAGCAAGCCCTTAGTGGAGATGCTTCAAATGTCATTTGCGAATTTAAACATTGCTGTCTCCATTCTGTGGCCAAGATTGAAGAGGTTTAAAGAGGGAATGGCAAGAAAGGAAGTAGCAAAGATGGGAAACAGCAACTCTTTCCAGTGCCTTGGAGAGTATTGGGAGGTTCAAGGTACGGATGTGTCTAGATGTGGGATGTCCGATCCTCGACTTTCGTTTCAAATAACAGGAGAATCCAACATTGTGGAACTTAATGCTATGAACAACAACACAAACCGTTAAATATTCATTACAGAATACCTTGCAGCCATTCGCGCTTCAGTCACAGATAACTACCTTGTCTACCCCATGACGTAAAGAATACAACAGCACCCATTACGTGCTCTGCGTAGCATATTCACTGAGCGTAAGGCTGGCCAATTGTTTCTGTAGCTGACATTTCACTCCCTGTAAAATAGAACAACTTTAAACATAGTTCTGTACAACAGCGACAGGCTGAAGATCTCGGCTTCCACCTTGAGATATACGCCCAATTGTTGGATTGAACTAATCGTTCCATCATATCTTTATACTTCTCCAACAGATTCGCTTACTCTCAACCAAAAACCCTTTTATGTGTAATAATTCACTCATTGGACATCCTGGTGTATGCGCCCACAAATATATACAGATGATTCACAGTACTGTATATTCTGTGAAGCGCTTTGGGACGTTGATAAGATGTGGAAAGCGCTATATCAAATGCAAGGATTATTATTAGTAGTAGTATTATCCTGATTCTTGGTAATCCTTGCCCTGTGTTCTCAATATGTCTTATTGTAAAACACCTCCACAAATACCTAGGCCTACTTTGTCTGCCACCTTGATTACCGAATGATTCGCCACTCTTAACAAGGGAAAGATAACCTTTCCTGATGTGTATCTGAACATGTTTTCTGTTGTCCTTTTTTCATGCTTATCATGTCTACTACAATTGGAGCCAACCAGGCTACATTCAGTTCGACTTTACAGATAGGGCTGATTTCTTCTTCTCTGCCGGTTTTTCACTTGTATCCTAAATTTCTCATGCTATACTACATCATCTACACACTCGTGTGCTTAGTGAACATAAAATAAACCTCATGATTCGACTAAAGCAACACAAGACCGTTTTTTCAGGCTGGAGATGATGGAACCTATCTTAAGAGAGCTGCACAAAGTGCCATTGGTTAGGCGGACGGGGACAAAGTTGGATAGGAGGAATTGTGGGATAGACAGGAGGGGTGGTAGCGTGTGATGTCGTCAACAGTCGTGAAGGTTCTGGAGGAGGAAGGGGAAAGGCCGAAGGGAAAACTGGAGATGGGAGACACACCTCTACATTTGCGGTTAGGCACCAAGGTATGGTGAAAGGTGTAGCCACGTGTTGGGGCCTCGATCCGGGGGAAGGTGTCGCCTGCCTAACCCACTCCGAGGGTGAGTTGTTGATCTCCTTGATAGTGAGAATCAACTTTCTGTAGTTAAATATCAATATCAGTGAGGCCCTCAAGCGTGACTTCCATCAATATCTGCATATCTCAGAGAATTGCTCCATAAGCTATAAACTATCCATACTTGGAAGCATTCACTGAACCAATCCGGCACCTCAGCATCATGTTCACTCCTCAACTGTCCTTGATAACAAATATCGATACCATGACCCACTCAATCTTTCCACTCCTCTGCAACATTGCTTGGATTTGCCACTGTCACTGCAGGCTGCCAAGATTATCAGATACGCATTGATCACATGTGCATTTGATTATGCAAACTTGTTGAGCTCCCCAAATCCTCCCTCTATTGGTAGCAGATAATGCAGAGCTGTGCAGTCTGTCTTCTCCAGCACCAAACACCACGAGACTATCACCTCCACACATGCCTGACTCCACTGCCTATACATTACACAGAGGATGGTAATAATAATAACAGTAATAATCCTTTTATTTGATATAGCCCTTTTCACATCTTATCGATGTCTCAAAGCACTTCACTGAATATATTGTGAAGTGAGCTTACCCTATATTTGTAGGTGAAAGTGGCAGTGTCTGTTTGTGTCTGTTTGATTTTGTGTGTATATATGTCAGTTTGACTGCGTGTGTGTGTCGGTCTCTGTGACTGTGTATGTATGATTCAGTTTGAGGGTGTCTGTGTGTGCGTGTTTCTGTCTGTTTCACTGGGTATGCATCTTTGTGTCTGCTTGATTGCATATTTGTGTTTCTGCTTTAATGTGTGTGTGTGTGTATGTCTGACTGGTTGACTCTATTTGGATTTATCGAAGGTGCATTTGAATACGTAGCCAAACGTATAGCCGATGGAAAACATGAAAGCACGTACTTGTGGGGTATAGAACACCTTAATGTATTCCAGTCCTTTATTTTTCTCCCCCAAAATGAACAATCTGAATGATAGATAACTTTAAAGATACTATTTCAAACAATTAACAGGACATGTATAACATTGTCTGTTGGTGTCTGTAATGTTGTAAAGGTCAAACGCAGCAGCACAGCTAAACACGGATATGCGAGTGGCCCAGTAAGCGAGTAATGGGGTAAATGAAGATAGATTTCAGGCGCTGCATGAATTGGGTCTGGGTCACACCATAGATGATGGTGTTGGTGCAGGAGCTAAGGTACTGCAGCCTGAATCCCACATGCTCAGCGATGGTGAAACGGCTGCTGTAGTTCAACTGTGTCACCTGCGTCTCTGTCACCATCGCATACAACATGGTGACCATGTAGGTGAGCCACAACAACACAAAGCTGCCCGAAATGCTAATCCAGCAGAATAATGGATTTCCGCCGACTCTCCGTGTCCAATTCCCTCCCCTTCGCAGCCCCCACTAGACGCTGCCGTACCCTGTTGTCCATCAGCACATATCTGATTGTCAGGGTGTTGAAGAGGAGGATGAAGGGAAGCAGTGGATTTACAATCAAGTCCAAAAAGACAGAGAACCTCCAGCCAAGAGCAGTATAAAAGCTACGCTTCGTCGTGCAGAACCCGGGCTGCAAATTGATCTTCATTCTCGGTTCGTAGATAAAATGCATTGGGTATTTCTCCAAGCATAAAAATACACAGATTGTCCAGATCACCAGGCCCGCTGTCCTCTCGGTGCAGTATTTGGGTTTAAGCGTTGGGCAGCAGATGGCAATGAAGCGGTCAAAGGTGAAGGCCATGGTCAGCCAGACAGAGATTTCAATGATGATGAATCGCAACATAAGGTTCAAGCGGCACACTCGGGTCTGGAACAAGGGCAAGTTTGGCAGGTGGAGCTTAAATGTCTTCCTCAGGATCACACCAATGAATATGACCAGCAGATCAGCAACAGCTATTGCAACCAGGTAGCGAGTGACACAGTTGGAGAGTCCACACATTCCCTGGGCCAGGACCACAATCGTCACCGCGATCGCTGCAGCAAATACACAAACACAATCAAAGATTTTCTACCTCTACTAATGTGAATGGCACTGGTTCATGTTTGACCGCGGTGGATTTCAAACTTTAATAATATTCGCAATTGGTGCTGCTTAGAACACTCTTCAGATGTCTCAAACTGTTGAGTGTTCTAGAATCTGAAGTGTGTTCTAGAATCTGTATATATAATCTGTATGCAGATTATATACAGTATATTACAGCGCGAGTCATTTGCATCCTCGTTTTGTGCTTTACATTCTGCATATTGAAGTAAATATACATTGTGTGGGTGGAGCAGCCAATTGCGCAAAGTGTGACTCAAACATAGTCATGAATTTGGTGAACAAATGATTTATTTGTGATTGATTGTTAACCAGAAAAAGCAAATTTCCAACAGATTAACATAGGAGCTACAATTGATCGCTAGTCGTGGTGTAAGGAATCGAGGCAACAGATTTGCCCAGCGTGGAAATCAGACCACGGCATCTCACTTTCAGATGATTACCCTAACCACTGTGCTACAGGATTTTTGATCTCAAATTGTTGAAGCAATTCCAACTTATTTTACTGGCGCATTAGAGAGCTGCCAAAGATAGGCTGGTCAGCAGTAGTCTAAAGCACTGATGATGAAAGACCAGTAAACTGGCAAAATTTGGAAAGGCAAATGTTCTATCTGGGCCTGTTTGCAAACTCAATCTGGTTGAGCAAGAAGCTTGACAGACAGAGATGTCAATGTCAACCTCCTGCACCCCATCATTGGGATAAACTATGACAACCAATTACATCACCATCCAACGCACAGTTTGATATTCCTGAATCATTGACCATTGATAAACTGCATAAAAACTACAGAATTAAATAACCACACCATCTGTGTCAAGGGAGATATTTCCATCACATTGCATATGATGAGAATTTTACATGTGTAGGAAATAGTGTAAATATGTGGTTTAGAAACTCGTGCAAACACACGTGGTCCACCTGGCCATTCCCCTCTCTCATGCTCTATATTTCCCTGCCATATTCCAAATGCAATCAAGTACCAATTAATTAACTAATTAGTTACCTACACATTGTTCAGATGACAATATTAATGAAGAGATTGTGCTCCAAATAATCATCACAGCAGTGACCAGCAAAGATTTGTGTTATGAGTGATCAACTAATTAATATTTCTATTATTGTTGTAAAGAGATTATTGCCTCTGGAAAAAGCAATCCACTATTTGTGCAGCTAGCAGACTTCTAGCTACTACTAGTCATACATGTAAGAACATAAAAATTAGGAGCAGGAGAAGGCTGTCACCCAGTATTCATGACATGACACACTCTGCCATCCTGCACCTCCATAATATTGCTGACTGCAACGCACAGGCTGCCAAAACCCTGCTATATGTATACATCATATCAAGTCACAACTGCAAGTCTCTGCCTTTTGATTCTTCCAAAACTTCCCTCCACAAGCTGATACAGAACTGCAGCTAGTATCCTACCTATCGTTTATCAGACTGCCTTTCTACTCTTGCTTCCACTAATTTTCTCCTCCGAGTTTACTACATTGTCCAGCAGCTTGAGATAACAAAAATAATAATTGCATTTCATATAGTTCTTTTCGTGTCTTCTAGATGTCTCATAGCACTTCACAGAATATACTGTGAAGTAAATTTACTGTATATATTTGGGCTAACCACTGCATTCAATTGTTCACAACAGTGTCCCACAAACAGCCGTGGATTGAAATGAACAAATATGTTAGAGTGTTATTTTTGGAACGGTTATTAACTGCAAACTTGTGCAAGGTTTTGCTGCCTAAAACGAATTCAATTCGAACAACTCAGCGAGTTGTTCGAATCTGGAATGCATTGCCTGAAAAGGTGGTGGAGGCTGATTCGATAACAACGTTTAAAAGGGAATTAGATCTTATTTAGGGAGAACGGGTCTATTAGGCTATGGGGAGCGGGCAGGGCAGTGGGATTGAATCGCTCTTTTCAAAGAGCCGGCACAGACTAGATGGGCCGAATGGCCTCCTTTTGTGCCGTAAAATTCTATGATTCTATGATTCTAATTCATTGCTAGTCAGGAAAATAATGTATTCAAATAAAGAAATAAGAAGCGTCTGAGGGCAGTTAACAGAAATGTTGTCACAATAAATTGACCAATAAGGTAAGGTGTTTTATAGCTTTTATCTCAGATTATTTGTGTATATTTAGTCTTCGTATAATAAGGAATATAATAGTATTCTTTGAATTTGATACTGCACCTTTCGCATATTCTTGACATCTCAAATTACTTCACATTTCATACTCTAAACTGAACTTTTGTGCTTGAATCATGGCAGCCATCAGTGTCTCACAAACTGCCATGAATTGAAGTATGTAGAGTTTTGGTGTTTTTTCTTGGGGAATTACTATAATGTGTGTAGAGTAAGAAAAAGGGCCAAGGTTTTCCGCTGCTGGAAATTTAATGAACATCTCGCTTATGAGTTTAATGCTCTAACCACTGCACTTCAACCACTGAGCTATAGGATTCCCAACAACTGAAACAAATTATTCCAACCACTGAGCTATAGTTGATTACAAAGAAAATTTTGGTGGAGGAACTATCTTGACAAATAATGCGCAATAAATAAGATTAAGGACAATTAGCAAAATAATGAATAATGAATAATGAAACCAGGCAATACAGGCCAGCTAGTCTAACGTCAGTGGTATGGAAATATATACCTCCATCTCAACCAGAAAGTCTCCGTTCTAGACTGATTCAAGTCCTTCCACTGACACCATCTCTAAGTTGCCTCTATCATTGGTTTCTATTCCAGCCCCTGCACAGTCTCTTGCCATAATCCTCAGCATCAGAGTCCTGGAAGTGAGAAAACTTTCCACAGCTCAATGTGAGCCAAACCGCGGCCCTCCTGATTGGTACATGCTTGTGCCGCTGCACCACAGTCACCAGCTGCATCCATCAGGATGTTAGAGATTAATTTCGCAGTGTGAAAATATCAATTTCTCCGGTCATAAATTAGGCTACAGCGAGCCTCCGATTGACCAGGTACTTCTGATTCATTTCTTTTAAAGCAGGTTATTTTAGTCAGGTATACACATTGAGCTGACACTAAAGCATGTAACATTACAAGGCAAACACCATATACTAGATTTATTTTAATGCAATCACATACACCAATATACTCCCCGGCACGCTTCGTCTACGGTTCAGGGGAAATGTCTTTCTTGGTCTTGGAAACTGTTGGCTGGGAGTGTTTGTCTTCCTTCTTGAGAACAGCTTCTCTGCTGTCGTTTCTTCCTTCTTTCCTCCTCCATCTCTGCTCCGCCTCCATTTTCCTTCTCGACCCTTACTAAGACTGAACAATTGCGTGCACGTGTCCGCCTCCGCCTTTGGCTCACTGCCTAGAACGTTCTGTGTACAATTGACACCCAAACTGGTTTCTGCTGGATCTTAACAACAGTTCCAGCCCCAATCCACCCAGCGTACATCAGCACACTACACACCCACCTTCACAGCTCGTTTCTACCGATTCTAACAAGGATTCATACTTCACCTAACCAAGCCTGTCAGCAAACTGGCCTGATCCACGTCCCCGGACCCACCTGCCCCACATTTGGCGGGCGAGAGTTTAGACATTCTACCCTGAACTTCTGGAAGTCCATCCCAAAGTCCCTCCGCCTCACCTGCTCCATGGTATGACCAGCACCATCTCGCATCATCTCCAGAATTTCGGCCTTCTCCATCGCAATCTCGACTGTCAGTTTGCTGAAATGCATACACACGCACTTGTCACCTGTAGGCTCAAGTACGTCAACTCCCGCTTTGTTCATCTTCCCAACTCTACCCTCTACAAGCTACAGATCATCCAAAAACTCTGCAGCTCATGTCCTCTTCCACATCAGCCTCTATGTCCCCATTATCTCAACCCTCGATTTGCTGAGGAATAACTTTAAGATCCTTGTCCTCACTTTCAAAGCCATCCATGGACTTATCCCCAACTATGTCTCAGACCTACTCACCCTTTAACAATCTGTGCACTCTCTCCGTTTAGCAGGCTCCGGCCTGCTCCATGGCTCCTGCCCGACCCCTATCTTCGGCAGCCATGCTTTCAATCTCTCTGCACCTTTGAAAATCCAACCCCCGATCCCTTCACATTGCTGCACGCTTGCCTCTTTCAAGGCTTGCCTCATGGAACTCC
Organism: Hydrolagus colliei; assembly: GCA_035084275.1. Classification (NCBI taxonomy): domain Eukaryota; kingdom Metazoa; phylum Chordata; class Chondrichthyes; order Chimaeriformes; family Chimaeridae; genus Hydrolagus; species Hydrolagus colliei. The sequence goes on from CM068777.1 coordinate 1,881,869, forward strand.
TCTTAGTCCGTGCTTCAGTTAGCATTGCAACTCTCTGACCAACCACATCCAACCCTGCCCCCTAGCACCCACACCCCTATGCTCGCGTCCCCGTGCCCTGTCTATTCATTGTCTTCAGAAATCGGGAGGATATAGTGTTGATAGGGTCATGCAGATTGTTGGTCCAGCATGTCGCTGAGCTTGTGTATTGGCTCTGTATCATTATCCATGGAGGAGGGAGATATGTCACCGCCCAAGGTATGGAGCCAATTCTGGGAGACAAACCAGAGGGCCTTCTTTATAGTGACTATCACCAAAACACTTCACAGACGCCATTGTAAAACCTCTCGGCTGTATATGTTTGGGGTAAAATGTGGCTGCCAATTGTGCACAGCAGCGTCCTATAATCAATGCTTAATTAGGAGACCAGTGCTACGCTAAAGGGTTGCTTTGCCGAAACAACTCTTTCTGTTTTCCCTCTTCAGTTGATTGAGCTTGAATTTTTTTTTTTTTTAAAAATGTGATTCAAGAATGCAGAGTCATGACCAATATATTTTATCAAACATTTCACAACATAGTTTGGCTGTGCACATACTGCCTAGACCAGCATTCCCTTGGTCATTTTCCACTTGCATGTGTTACCCAGCTAAATAAAACAATGGTCACAGCATTCATCCATCCTCTTTATAATATTGTGTTACTCAGAGAGAGGTGGTTGGTTTCTGATACACAATTTACTATTTTTATTTAATGTATTATTATTTCTTGTCTTCCCACAAAATTACATTTGGTTCAGAATGACGTGATTCTCTTTGTCTGAATTGTTTGTTCGCATAATTTATTAGTTGCGTTATGACAGTCCCTACAGAGCTGACTCACGGGTATAAAAAGAGGAAGCTCGGAACGGTTGTGAGTAGGATCACATTCTTCAGCTGCAGCACAGTGTCAGCGGAATACAGTACCGCTTTGACAATGATTGGAATAATAGGAATAGAAAAGGTGTTTTACCCTGTGCTGGGAATCATTGGCTTTCCTGGTACGTTGTTGAGTGAGGTTCAGTTGTGTAGACCTTTGAGTGCCATTGCTCAACACCTGCAAGTGGGTAACCGACAATGCTGATTCTCGTTCTCAGAAAGTAAACTTCTCTGTTCACCGGTGTTAAGAGGCCAAGTTTAAAGTGAAGTAAAGAAAGTGAATGGCAGCATAAAAGGAACATCACCAATCACTGTAAAATGCAACATCAAATTCTGGGCAACTTCTCTCAGGAATCATATCTCTATTTACCAATAGATATTTTGAATGGCAAATTGGCAAAAAGCTGCACTTTGGCAGCTGAATTCTGAGTAGATGTTCTGACAGAGGCAACAGTATTTCATAATTGATAAGACCAGACAATCTTCAATGGCTTTGGGTGGTAGCTGCAGTGGCTTAGCAGTTAGAGCACTTGTCTTGCAAGCTGAGGAGACCAAGCTGGGTAGTCCTGTGTTTGAATCCAGGCAAGTCAGGGCTAAAGCTTGGCATGGTTCCTTGCTCCACACGCCTAAAACTAATCCATCAAAAAAAAACCACAACAATAAATTTGTTCATTTCAATCCACGACGGCTTGTGTGACATTGCTTTGTGCAATTTCGTGACGCAATTCTCCCACTACACAGTCAAGTGAATTGACTGTATAGTTACAGTCAATTCACTTTACAGTACATTCTGTGAAGCGCTTTTGGACGTCGAAAAGATGTGAAAAGCGCTATATTAAAATACAAGTAATGTTATCATTATTATTATTGTAAGATTGGGAGAATGGAGGTTATCTGACGTTCCACATTGAATTACTTTTCAAACAAAGACAGGAGTATTTAGAATGAGCGGTGCAGGAATAGTTTGTTAAGTTTTGTGGTCAGAGAATTTCTCGAAAGTGGAAGATCTGGGCTCGATTCACAGTCAAGCTAAAATGTTGAGAATTTTTCCTCACTCCTCAAACCTCTCTTTTTTGTTTCGGTTGGAAGGAACCCAGTTGCTATCGGACGAGTGAATCCCTTTTCTGGTTATAATCTTTGCTTTAAAAGCATCAACACACAAATAATTTCTTCACTCAATCTACAAATCTGTAGACGTCACATCTGTATCCATTAGCTGTCGAGTTTGCCATTCAATTTACACTTAATTAACTTTACGATATATTATGTGAAGCATTTTCGTATATTTTGATGAATGCAAGGATGACTACTAGTTTTATTGATATCTCGTAATACTCATTACCAGTATGAATGAACCAGGGGAATTAGTTACTTAATTGGAAAGGACTTCAAGTTGAATATGTTGGCGAACTAGTGGGTAATCGATTTATTGACTGTATATACAATACTAACACAAATAGTTGCATGTGACAAAGCGAACCTACTGTCTTCTAGAAGACACAAAGTGCTTCAAAGTATATACTCTCAAGTGAATTCACTACTTGTATGGTAGGCAAAACACGGCATCGAATTGCACACAGCAGTTTTCCACTAACACTGGTGGATTCAACTGACCAATCTAATCTTGTTTCTTTCAGGGGCAAAAGTTCAGGGTGTGGATGAACGAACCTGCCCTGGACTTTGCCTTTCCATGAATTAATCCACGTGCGGTCTCACACATGCGGTCCAAATTCGGCAGGCAGGCAGGCAGGCAGGCACTGGTCAGAAGGGGTGAGTGCAGTGTTCGATGTTATAGAAAGCAGCCCGCAGGTTCAGAAGGATGTTCAGACAGAGAGAAGCCATGGTCATAGCTGGACAGATTGTTATTTTATTTACATTGACCAGGACTGAGTCTATGATAAGAACAATACAAAACCCAAACTTGAAAGGGTTGTGCGGTGAAGTTGGGAGAGGAAAGGCAAAGTTGGCAAACAACAACACAGTCTATGAATTTGCACAGACACGAAATATTTGAAATGGGACGGGAAACATGAGCAACTCAGATTTGAGGGAGTGGAGTTGGCTTCAGTACAATTGTTACATGCGTCAGTAAGTAGTGGTGTGGGAGTTCGACAGTGGCTAGTGTGTCAAGTTTGACTGAATGCAAGAGAGTTGTGTTTAAAGTCACCCAAGATTATGAACAGTTCAGAACAACACGCCGAGGGAGGACAGGGTGAAGATGTAGGAGACGAAAGTGATGGAAACTGAGGACGGTGGAGCCATGGTGGATGCTGATGGAAATCCAGCAGCGTTTGCCTAAATACGTTCACTGCAGGACTCCGAGGAGTGAACATAGGGCTGATGTGCATACCGGAGTGTGCGAATTTGCGAAAGTCGGTAGGAGAAATTGACTTGAGTTTGATCAACATAGTGTTGGGAGTATGCGATGGTAAATAGTGCTAGGGGTTCGATCAGGTGCGGCGGGCACATGCTCAAGCCGAGACTCAGAAAAGAGCAGTCAGTGAGGCATCGTCAGCCCACACGCATTGAGAATAGGTGAAGCTCGATGAGACACTGCAAAGCACAGGCAGAGGCAATTGAGGACATGGCATTTCTTTAGCAAAGCCAGAGAGGAAGTGAGTGACGGACAGAGAGCAAAGATTGTTACAATGCTAATTTTGAAGCGAAATGATCTGGTTTGACTTGAGTGCAGGACAATGTCTTAGCTGTGTTTCGTTACACAACATGCTCGTTATACATCGCAATAAATTGTAGATCGAAGATTAGATAATTTGTTGTTTTCTTTCCAGAGCTAACAATCCTTCTAAAAATGAATTGATAACTAGATACATGGCAGGTATTGGGACATTGCCTTGTGCAATTACTGCTTGTACATCCACAATATGTACTGACGTTTCACTTTACAGAATATCTGGCACAGGTACAATGGGCAGAATGGCCGCCGGTGCTATAAATGTGTATCAAAATATCGATCAACACTATGTGAAATGCATCCCTTTGAAATGTATGATCGAAGTGATATGCACTCAGCAACACCGTGGAATCTTATCATGGTTTGCTGCAAACACAGTCATGCATGAGATCGTGAAATCTATGATTTTGTTTGTAATATTGCTGCAGCGATCGCGGTGACCATTGTGGTCCTGGCCCAGGGAATGTGTGGACTCTCCAAATGTGTCACCTGCTACCTGGTCGCAATGGCTGTTGCTGATCTGCTGGTCATATTCATTGGTGTGATCCTGAGGAAGACATTTCAGCTCCACCTGCCGTACTTGCCCTTGTTCCAGACTCCCGTGTGCAGAGTGCACATTATGTTGCGCTTCATCGTCATTGAAACCTCTGTCTGGCTTACCGTGGCCTTCACCTTCGACCGCTTCATTGCCATCTGCTGCCCAAAGCTCAAAACCAAATACTGCACCGAGAGGACAGCGGGCCTGGTGATCTGGACAATCTGTGCATTTCTAAGTGCAAAAAATATCCCCATTTATTTTATGTTCGAACCGCTGATGATGATCAATGGGCATCCCTGGTTCTGCACTTTTAAACCCCGCTGTTATACTGCTACTCGCTGGAGGGTGTTTAGCTTCTTTCATATAACTTTAAATCCAATGCTTCCCTTCATATTCATCCTCCTCTTCAACTCTCTGACCATCAGGCAGGTTCTAGTGGCCAGCGCTGTGCGCCAGCGTCTGCGTGGATCAGTGAAGTTGAAAGACGAGGAGATGGAGAGTCGGCACAAATCTCTAGTCTTGCTCTTTACCATCTCAGGGACCTTTGTGTTGCTGTGGCTCACCTACATCATCACCCTCACGTGTGCAATGTTCGCAGAGGTCAAAATGATACAGTCTGACTACAGCAACGCTTTCACCATCACTGAGCATGTGGGTTACATGCTACAATTCCTCAGCTCCTGCTCCAACACTGTCATCTATGGTGTGACCCAGACCCAATTCAGGCAGCGCCTGAAATCCATCTTCATTTACCCCATTATTCGCTTACTGTGCCTCTCACACAACCATGTTTAGCTGCGGTGCTCTCTTTGGTCTTCACACTCACACACAGATCTGCGCTATTTATAAACTGATCTCTTTGTGAGTTATTCCACGACACTATCTTAGAAATGATCCGACATTTCCTTGAAATAACAAATTTTACATTCCATAAAAAGCCGTTTGAAAATGTCTTGTATTGTTGGACAATAAATTTTGTGGCGTTACTTATCTTACACTGAATGCAGGTCTTTGACGTTCAATATATCTTAAGACGTCTGAGCAACCTAATATTTTATGTACTGTACACATATGAAGAAGCATCCGTAAAATGCTATAGTTGAACTGTTAAATTACAGCAGATTCCATATCCTGGGAGTACGATCCAATGGTGGATCGGAGGCAGTGGAGCTGGCCGAGTGTGGGCCTGATTGGGTCACACATGTTCAGGAGGCAAAACACACAAGCTTCAGAGTACTCGACAATCTGCGACTTGTGAAGACGAGAGACACAATCACAAATAAGAATGGAGTTGGCACAGTAAAGACTAATTCGGTCATCATATTGCCAATGGTCAGGGCGATGTTGATGGCGTTTGTGGATAGACGGGCAAGGAGGTAAAGCTGGCAGCTAAAGAACGATAAGAGAGTTTTGACTGAGCAGGTGGTTGTTTTATGTGTGTTGTAATATTGGTGAGACAGGAGGAGGGATACATGTTCTAATTTGTGAAGATAATATAAAGTGATAATCTTTCATTTTGATGTAGTGATTTTCAGGTCTTCTTCGGGGTGAGGTCGTAAAGCGCTTCACAGGATATACAGCAAAGTGAATTGACTGTATTTGCGGGTGAAACACGGAAGCCACAGCACAGCAATGTCCCAAAAAAACAGTTGTCAATTGAAATGACCAATTTTATTGTAGCGTTTGTTTTAAGGTATCATTATTCGTTTTGTGGAGAAAGGAAATTTGCCCAGGGTTTCGCCCTCATCTGCATGTATTCGAATACAGTTCTTGCAATTTTAAGGCGACTGCTCTAATCATTGAGCTACAGGAGCTCCACGTTGAGTAACGTAGAAGAGCAAATACGTAAGGGCGAGATGGGGTTGAGTACAATATTTTGAAATACAGAGGCAGCTAGCCTCTTCCATGACTTGTGTTTACACGAAATGATTATATCTTTGTGGTTCGTTTTAGAGGAGAGAGTGGGCGAGCCATGAAAGAGAAGGCAGGGAAGCTGAGCATTATTTTGTCCTTGTATCCCTGACTGTGTTGGGGTGGAGCAGGATTTAATGGAGTGGTTAATTTTGATGAGGTCCAGCCAGATTTACCATTCAGTTACATTGAAGCCAGGTGGCATGTCCTGATAAGTTGAACGAGAGGACAAATCTAGTGTAGCTGGTTAAGTTTTGTGAGGTGAAGCAGTTTGGACAGTGTGTTGAACAATGGCACGGTGAGTGGTGAGTAAAGAGCTTTGGGGAGAGTGTTGGAGGACTTTGTATTATTGCGAATGAATCCCAGATTCCATGACAGTCATATGACTCTAAGGCAACTTGGAGATATATTTTCAGGGAAGCAAGGTGATGGAGTCGGGAAGAATAATATGAGGCGTGAGCATTAACTCCTAATCTTCACACATTAACCCAACAACTTTATCTATTTTCTTTTCATTTCATTTAAAATTGTCTGTTTCTAGATTTTGTGCAGAAGAGGTACTTAATCAAGTGCATTTTCGGAAAGCCTTAGAAACTACAGCAACTGCTCTACCTTCATCCACCCTCTCTGCTGCTTCAACACAAAAAAGTATGTCTAGTGTCTTAGACCTTGTGTGGTTTAGCAAATCCATGGCTGTTGGATATGCTGTTTTAAAACATATTTATCCAAGTGAAAATTTATTCTGTTGCTATCCTATCTCTCCCACTGCCTTCGCTTCATCACTTCCAAATGCTTCTCCTTCAGTCCCCGCACAGTTACATGTGGCATTCATTAGGGCTCTGACCTTGGCACCCTGCTCTTCACCCTCAATATTCTCCCCCTGAGAGACATCATCTGTAAACATGGGGTAAATTTCCACATGTATGCGGATGACACCCAACTCTGCCTATCCGAATGAACCCTCGATTCCAGGACCACTGGCGTTCTGACTGCGTGTCTGTCCGACATCGAATCCTTGACAAGTTTCCTACAACTTTCCTACAGCTCAATACCAACAAGACGGAAGCGGTCCTGGTTGGCTCACGTCAACGCCTCCGCACCTCAGGCGCTGAAAACATCAAAGTTCAAGGCTGCTCTCTCAAAGCCAAACAGAAATCTGGACATCTTGTTCGACCCCGAGCTAAACTTCCTCCCCCACATCTGCTCCATGACTGCCAAAGCCTTCCATCACCTCCACTATATTGCAAAACTCCGCCACTACCTCACCCCCCACGCCGCCGAAACCCACGTCCACGCCATTATCACTTCCAGGCTCGACTACGGGAACTCCCTCCTCATCGGCCTCCCCAGCTCCTCCCTTCACAGGCTGCAGATCATCCTGAACTCAGTAGCTCGTGTTCTCTCCCGTACCAGGCTTTGCGACCACATCACTCCCACTCTCGCCCATCTCCACGGGATCCCCGTCATCCAGAGGATCGAATTCAGGATACTTATCTTCACTTTTAAGGCCATTCACGGCATTCCCCCGCATATCTTACTGACCTATTCTCTCCCTACCATGCTGACCGCACCCACCGTTCAGCAGACTCAGGCCTGCTCTGCGTCCACCACTTTAACCTCCCACCCATCGGCGGCCGTGCTCTCAGCCTCTCTGCTTCCACACTGTGGAACTCCATCCCGCAGCCCCTCCCACTCGCTTCCTCCCTTTCCTCCTTCAAGGCCGGTCTCAAAACCTTCCTCTTCGACAGCACCTTCGGCTGCCCCACTAACTATTGCCCTTCTCGCGCTCTCCTTCCCATTCCCCCTAATTTGACTATCCGCCACCCCCCCACACTCCCTGCTCGTGTACTGAGCAGACTGTTCAGCGCTTTGGGACGTCATTCCCACGTGAAAGGCGCCATATAAGTACAATTCTGTTGTTGTTGTTATTCTTGGTTGCCTTCAATGCAGTTGAACGGTCTATCCTCCACCATCGTCTGTCCATTCATATCATCCTTCATGATTTGTCATTGAGTAGAACTATCTGTCATGGGGTTTCCACATCATGACAAGAAGCAGCTTCTCCTCTCGCCATCACACAATCACATGCAGAGGCCTCGGCTCTATCCTTGGTTCCATCCTATTTACTATCTATCAGCAGCATCTTGGGTAGATCATCGACAGGCATGTGGTCAATTTCCACATGTGTGCTAATGATAACCAACAATATCTCTTCATCTCTACAATCCAATGTTGGAAGATTTAGGTCAGGGAAGGCAGTGAGGTGGGAGGGAACGAGATGGACCTTGGTGCTATTTCGGCTTGCAATTCTTATGTTTTTAACTTCTGACGCATGCTAAAGACCCCATGGCAACGATTGTAAAGGAAAACAAATTTTCCTCAGTGTCTTAGTCCAATCTCCCCCAAATGAAACGATCCATTCACTCAACAGCTGTTTGCAAATCAATCATTGACAACGATTTTATGTTGTGTTTGTCTACATGTTTTTACAGTTGCAACAACTTCCATTTTGTCAGTGCTTGGTAAGCAAAGCAGCAAGGATCAGAGTTCGCTATCACAGTCCTCATTGACAGACAGCCATAGAAGCTATTTTTACATACAACACATATTTCTCGGATCACAGAACTCAGCGATGCCAGAACAGGGAACTAAAACATCTTTTTTATTACATGCAAAATATTTTGTGACAATCAGTTGGAGAAACGATAGAACCTTTATGTGCCTTCCCACACGCAGACCAACCAGGATAGCAGAGATAAGATTTTGGACCAGCACAATATTGGCAGAATACAAAGATCCCTCAATATCTGGTGTAAAAGTGAAGGGAGTTTCTCTGCAGGGTTCTGTCAGACAATCCCTCACGCAATATTGGCCAGTCACTCGAAGACTGTTCGCATATCGTTGTGATTTACAAACAAATCATTGATTCACAGCATAAATCAAGGAATGTTCATTCAAGAACATTTGGCAACCCTGGCTTCCATGATGAAGTAAAAATTAACTTAGAATGTGTTTTGTTGCTGGTATCCTCTGTGGTTCACTAATAGTAATGCTTCCATTTGTTGGAGATTGGTAATTATACTGCAAAAGGCCAATAACTGGTACATATTTATTTAAAAAGAGAAATACACCAATAACTGCTCTGTCCACTACCGCTTCATAAACAACCCAACCAGCATCCAAAAGTGACATATTCACCACATTAGAGAGCACAGCAACCAAGCCCACCTTCCATTCAGAGCCAAGTCAGTTTAATTGGGTTGCCTATTGCGTGCTGTGTACCTTCACATTCAGCTCCATTCTTGGAAATCGTACATTCAGCCACTCGCCCTAAACCTCTGGAATGCTCTTGATTAATCCCTCCACCTAGACTCTCCCTCCAGTTATCAAGCAGATATCATAAGGGTTAGGAGCAGGAATAGTTCATTCACACACTCAAATCTGCATGAAAATATTTTCTGATCTGCTATCTTAATTCAATTTATCCATCTTATGCTCATATCCCTTTATCCTTTAAAATTTATAAAACTGTCCATCTCAGTCTTCAATGTGTTCAACGATTGGAGCATCTGCAGCTGGCAGGGGTGGCGAATTTCATACTTTCACTACACTCTGAGTGAAGAAAAGTTTTCTGAACTCACTTTTAAATGGCGGAACTCTGGAATTGCAATTAGCAATCAATCCAGCACTCCCCCTCCCTAGGCTCCTTCGAGTGCTGCCGCAAAAACCTCGTCTTTCACAGTCCTATCAGTCACACTCCACTTACTGCACTTCTCCTTCCCCAATTATGACTCCACATCGGGTCTGACAGAATGACTATGCAGCTCCCTGGGTCATCCTCCCGATGTGAAATTGGCTACACAAATACAATGTAATGTTGTTTTTGTTGTTTTCTCCATATTGCTCAAAATCCCAACTTCAACTATATCCCAAGTTATGCCTCATATGTGGTGTGTCAAGTGGTGGGACCATGGCCATCAAAAGACCGGTCCGACTCACCATCATTCACTCCTTTGATATTTGCGTACGTTTTCCAGCGGAATAAAATAATGATCTGACATTTCCCCATTAGTCTGCCTCTTCACAAAATGATGCTGTCCAGAGTGTGATGGTTGGCTTCTGGTACAGAAAGCATCGTTATTCTTTATTAAACTACTTATGATAATGTATCTAAGCATTACGAATATTACTACTAATTATACTTGACCTCTTGTTACCAAAGTTTCACTCCCCCCACACGCGGAAATATTACACACTCACAATGTAGAGGATCTGGAACCGGAACCTGTTTGCAACTCTGCAACATAATCAGGGTTGCATAATTGCTCTGGTCAACTGCCCAGAGACAATAGAGTTTCCTTTCTGAATAGCTGGAAGAGAATAGGTATTTGATCCTGTGTTTATTGCTACTGATCATAAAAAATTTCATTGAACGCAGAAAAGCATGACATTGGTTGCCCAGTCATAGATGAGTAACATTATCTATTTTATTTATAGTCAATTCACCTAATAGTATATTATGTGAAGTTCCTTGACATGTCTCAAGGATGTGATAGGCAACAACAATATCAAAATTATATTAATATAGCCCGTATCACCGCAGAACATCTCCTGCTTCAGACCTGAGTTGAGGACATAGGGAGATGGGGTGGGGAGGAAATGCTGATGGGTCCATCGAGTCTTGAGGCAAGATTTGAAGGAGACCAGGAAGGGGGCGAGTTGGGGGCAGGCAAGTTGGTAAACGGGTAGATTGTCACAGATGCACGGTGGGGAGGCTTTGTGGAGGGTTTTAAACGTGAGGACCAGCATCTTGAATGGGATATTTTGGATGATGCCTTCGTTCCACCTGGTATGGCCTCCTACATTTCCCCCAAATTCTCCGCTCAACTCTCAGCGGCCGTGCTTTCAATCACTATGCCCCAAGGCTTTGGAACTGCCTTCCTCACTACCTTTGTCTCGTCCACTCTCTTCCCAGCTAAAGACCTTTCTCTTCAACTGAGCATTTCGTCACATTTCTGCCCTTCTCCTTGGCTCAGTCACAGGATCCAATGCTGTCAAGTGCTCTGAGACTCCGTCCAGGAAAGAGGGTACTATGTAAATCGAAGTTGTTGCTGTTGTTGGTGTTATATAATTGTGTTCATTTGAGTTTCATTTAAGGGAGAGGTCAAGCGCAAGTGGAGTGCAACAAACATTAGCGACATCCCATTGCAATAAGAAAGGCAGACTAATGGGATAAGACTGATGAGACAATAAATCCAGTTATTTTTTTCTCCCGCTGAATAACACACGAAAAGAACAATTAAAAAGCAATTGCATTCGATATAGGTCTGTTCACATCTTATCAACATCTCAAAGCGCTTCACAGAATATACTGTAAAGTGAATTGACTGTATGTTTATCGGTGAAACAGCAGCATCCCACTCAAACAGTCGTGGATTGAAAATGACCAATTTTTATTGTTGTGATTTATTTTGTGCAGCGACAATTATTTGGCATGTGTGTGTGCATGGAGTAAGGAAACTTCGCCGAGATTTTTCCCTGATCTGCCTGGATTCGAACACTGGTCTCACGCTTGTATGGCGAGCCCTCTAAACACTGAGCTAACGGAGCTCCACCCAACCTCCTGAAGGGGAAAGGCGTTTTCATTGTGTTGTTGTTGTTGTTGTTGCAATATATTTGGCCGGGATAGGGTGGGAGTTCGAATCCACAAGACACATCACATTTGCAGAATCAGAACTTACTATTAAGTCGCAGTTCATCGGTTATAGCCCTCCCTCACCTTGCTGTGCCTAACCACTGCAACCTTCTGTCCTCCTACCAAACTATCCACTGCTTCAGTTGGCTGCACGTGCTATACATCCACTTACATGGCCTCCCCACCACTGGCGGTTAGGTGGGCGGCCTTCAGTTACTCACCCATCTCTCTCTGGAATCCAATTCCACAGTCCCTACCCCCTGAACTTCTCGACCTCTCACAAGAATGTCCCATTTGACAGTGCCTGTGGTCACTCTTCATTTTCCTGATGTTAAGCCTCCCAGATTCTGACCCAAAGCTCCAGATTGAAGCACCGATTGTCCAGTGCCCAATGTCAAAGGCGCATTGCAATTTAAATTTGTGGTTGTTATTTTAATTACTCTTCATGTTTGTCATATCGTTAATTGAAAGGATTGTAAGTTAAAGTATTCCAGAAGTTGTTTGCAGTTAATTCGACATCAATGTAGTCCTCCTGGCCAGTATTTGTTAACAGAAGAATCCCTCATTTTATAATAATAAAAATAATAATAATAATCCTTGCATTTTGATATAACGCTTTTCACATCTTATCGACATATCAAAACGCTTCGCAGAATGTACTGTCAAATGACTTGATTGTATATTTGTGGGACAAATGCAGCAGCCTACTGCACACAGCAGTGTCCACACAAACAGTCATAGATTGAAATGACCAATTTTATGAATGTCGTTTGTATTTTGGACGGATAGTTATTACGCATGTGGAGTATAGATACTTGTCCAAGGTTTCGTTCTGATCTGCCTAGATTCGAAAACAGGGCTAATGATTGTAGGGCCAGGTGCACTAACCATTGAGTTACATTTTCTCCAAAATCATGGAATAATAGAATACTGAACATTCGGCGATGTAGGCACATAATGGCAGTGTCGGCAATTTTCAAGAGGTAACCAATTAATATATCCCCAACATGCTTTACTTATGTGCTTTCAAATTTTGCTCTTCAACGATGAAGATCTAGGGATGCTTTTGTACAGCTTACGCATATAGAATCAGTAATCCCGGCCACCCATTGGGTGGGAGGTTCTTAACAACTTACAGCAAATACATCAATAAGAATAATAACAATCATTGCATTCAATATAGCGCTCTTCATGTCTTCTAAATCTCTCAAAGCACTTCACTGTATGTTGTAAAGTTAATTGCCTGTCAGCACCTTCGGATCTCCCCCTGATGTGAAAGACGCTATACACGTATAATTTCATTTTGTTGTACTTAAATTCTTCACCTCTTACTTTCTATATTAGAGTAAATTTACGGACTGGCGTCATGAGTTCCCTACTCAGTGTCTGAAATATGGCATACAGTTTGGCTGGCTTCCCTACCAATCTGTGTCTGTAATAAACAGCAAAGTGTTTCACTCAACTCAGTGAGTGGATTACACGGTATTGAAGTTTTGGCTTCACCTCCATTCACTTCAAGATTTTGTATTTGTCCAGTTAAAACTAGGTTTCTTATTTAGCTATTACATAAAATAAATTAAGACAGAGTAGCGGAATATAGAGAGCGAAACATTACAAACTTTTAGTACACAAAGTTTCGATATGCAAACTACTTTATTGGAAGAACAAACCAAACTGATTCAAGAAAATTATTAAAGTCTCCAAATCGTGATTCTCTCAAGGAGTCTTTTTGGACAATTGTGTTCCGGATAAAAATGGCCAACAACAGCAACAAAAATTACGATGATAGAGCACCTCTCACATAAGGAGGATGTCCCAAGGTGCTGAAGAATCAGCTCAGGACGCTAGTAGTTGAGGAGGAGAGTAGGACAGGGGAAGAGTTAGATTGGCAGTAGCAGGCACGGACGAAGATCAAGGTCTTGAAATGAGCCTTGAAGGAGGAAACATAAGAAGCAAGGAGAATGGATTGCAGTATGGAGTTCCAGAGTGCGGTTCCAGAGAGGATGGTAGCCCAGCCACCGAAGGTAGGGCGGTTTGGGTGGGGGATATGGAGCAGGTCAGAGCCCGCTGAATGGATTGTACAGGCAGGCTGTTAGTGAGACAGCAGGTAAGAGATAACAGATGAGCATGGTTGTGAACAGCCTTTAATGTGAGGAAGAGGATCTTGAATTCGGTGGATGAGAATTGTATGGTACCCAAATATATATCTGGCATGACATTACTTTTAATTTGCCTCTGCCATCTTCTGGGACGATCCACCCTAAGCGGCAAAGTTAAACATTATTATGTATGTGGCCCAGTAAAACAGATATGGGGAGATAGAAGATATCTTTGATGCTTTGGCTGAAATGCTTCTGGGTCACACCATAGATAACGGTGTTGGTGCAGAAACTGAGGGACTCCAGCATGTAACCGACTTTCTCAGCGATGGTATAAGGGCTGCTGTAGTCAATCTGCAGTTGCTCAAACTCTGTCGTAAATGCAATCATTTACGGATGGCATGTTCGTGTGGCACATGGAGCTCAAATGTGTTCCTACAGGTGACAATGTAGGTGAGCCACAGCAATACAAAGCTGCCCGAGATGGTAAACAGCAAGATGATGGATCTCTGACGATTCTCCATCTCCTCGTCCCTCCCCTTCGCAGCCCCCCGCAGACCCTGGTGCACTCAGCTTGCCATCATCACATGTCTGATGGTCAGTGTGTTGAAGATCACGATGAGGATGAAGGGAAGGAATGGGTTCAGCATGATATCAAATGAGGCAAAGACCTTCCAGATAGGAAGTACATAAAAACTGGGCTTTATAGAGCAGTGCCAGGGCTGCCCATTCCAAATGTACCGTGGATTAAAGACAAAATAAACAGGGATGTTCTGCACACTTAATAATGTACAGGTTATCCAGATCACTATGGATGCTGTCCTCTCAGTGCAGTACTTGCTTTTCAACTTTGGGCAGCAGATGGCAATGAAACGGTCGAAGGTGAAGGCCATGGTCAGCCAGACGGAAGTTTCAAGGATGAAGAAGTGCAGCACGAAGAGCAGGCGACAGAACGGGGTACAGAACCGTGGTGCGTGTGGCACATGGAGCTCAAATGTGTTCCTCATGATCACGCCAAAGAATATGACCATGAGATCCGAAGCAACCATTGCGACCAGGTATCGTGTGACACATTTGGAGAGTCCACACATTCCCTTGGCCAGGACCACAACGGTAACGGCAACGGCTGCAAGAAAGTCACACACACAATCATACATTTCATTGACTTAGGAAAAATGTATTCTTAATAATGGGCATTTGGTGCATTCCACAACCTTCAGATGTTTCAGAGCACTCACAGAAAATAAATTCTGAAGTTAAATTATATTACATTGTGTGAATGTAACTGGGCAGACAGTTGTGCTAACCGTTGGTTGATTGTGTCACCAAACTTGTAATTCTGGAGGACTTTTCATCCTCGGAAAGATAGTAGCCAATCAAGTATTATCTGGATACTTCTAGTTAATGGATGAACAAAAGCATGTGGAGGGAGGATACACAGCCAAGGTTTTGTTTTCCCTGGGTTCAAAACAGATATTCTACCTTGTTGTGCAATTGTTCCCCTGAATACACTGAAGGAATCCTCCACTCATATTGTTAAAATTGATTCAAGTGGCTGGCTTGTTGGACAGGTTCCGAGACAGCAAATTCATCAGTTCTCTGAGATATCGCTGATGAAAGACCCGGAACCTGGCTCTTCAATATGATGTGCAAAGATGGATAGGTCACTGGGAGAAGCGATCCCAACCGGGGTTTTACACAAAGACACATCTTGTTCATCGGTGAGCCTTGGCCAACACAGATATCAATGGCAATGGATGTCGTGTGTGGTGCTGCAAGATTCGGCTTTTCTATGAGCAATTCTCCTCGTGTAGATATATCAGGAAGGCGAATCAGTCCCAACATAGGGTAGTACACCGTTTCTATTGCTACTATTCCTCCCATTCTCAAGCAGTGTTGACTGGACACCTTCCTGCTGTTGAATGCTGAATAGCAGCGTTGAACCATGAGAACGTCTGGCGTTTTATAGCAGGGATTGAGGCCCAGTGGGACAGGTCAGCAATTGCATAATCAACAAATCACCGACTCATCTACACAAACAATTGAGGCAAGCAGCTTCACACAAGCGAATGGCAAGCCCCAATACTGGGCTCTATTCCATGATGCGCTTCATGAATGTAGTGTCGTTGTTGCTATTTTCGAGGTCAGGATAATTTCAAGCTGCAATTCTCCTCTGCTCTGATGCTTACTGTGTTGCCAATGACATGCTAAACCAGGTGGAGTTCCTCTCTTGCTTGGTCTGGTGTATGTGATTTTGTGTAATGAATAATTAATAACATGAATAATAATCCATGTTTTGTGTATAGCGCTTTTCACGTCTTTTAGATGTCTCAAAGCGCTTCACAGATTGTACAGTCAAGTGAATTGCCTGTATATTTGTGTGCGACGTTCGGCAGCAAATTACACACAGCAGTATCCACACAAACAGTCCTGGATTGAAATGGCCCCAATTTATTATTGGTTCTTCTGCAAGTTTTGTTAGCAGGCATGTGATGTTAGGCAATGTGTTCAAGGTTTCGTCCTGACCTGCCTGAATTTGAAAACAGGTCTCACTGTTGTAACGTGAATGCTCTAACCACTGCGCAAGGGGCAATGGTGAACGAATGTCAGTTGCTGCTTAGTATTCAGCTCAAGCAACACCCATGGTATCTAATTGCATTAGGAAAGGCAGACCAATGTGGATATCGTCAGACATGTAGCTTAGATATTATTTTCCGATCTGAATAACACATTAAAGAGCAATCAGTGGCAGAATACACTGTTGTGCAGTCCTGTAGCTCAGCACATAAAGCACTTGCCTTACAACGGAGAGACATGGATTCAACTCCAGGCTGCGTGAAACCTTGCACACGTTTCAGTGTTCCTCATACCTGATAATAATCCCTCAAAATAAAACTATAATAAATTGGTCATTTCAATCTCAAACTGCAGTGTTACACTGCTGTATGGAACTTGTTGCCAATTTCTTCCAACATGTAAGCAGGGATTTCGCTTTACAGTATAATCTGTGAAGCGCATTCAAACCTTCAAACTGTGAAAAGTACGATACCCAATGCATAGATTAGTAGCATTATTGTTTTACCTATACTCAACTCACCTGATAGTATATTATGTGAAGCTCCTTGACATGTCTCAATGATGTGATAGGCAACAACAACAAAATTATATTAATATAGCGCCTTTCACCCCAGAACAGCTACTGCTTCAGACCCGTGTTGATATACGGGAGGTGGGGTGGGGGAGGAAATGCCGATGGGTCCATCGAGCCGTGTGGCAAGGATTGAAGGAGGCCAGGGATAGGGCAACGTGTTGTCAGTCAGTTTGGTAAGGGGGATAGTTTGTCACAGATGAAGGGTGAGGCGGCGTTGTGTAGAGCTTTAAATGTGAGGACCAGGATATTGAATGGGATCCTTTGGATGATGCATTCGCTCCATCGGGACTGGCCTCCTACATGTCCCCCAAATTCACCGCTACACTCTCGGCGGCCGTGATTTCAATCACTATGCCCCAAGGCTTTGGAACTCCCTTCCCCACTCCCTTTGTCTCGTCCCCTCTCTTCCCAGCTCAAGGCCTTTCTCTTGAAACGAGCATTTCGTCACATTTCCTGTGACCGAGACCCTTGTCTCGGTCACAGGATACATTGCTGTGAAGTGCTCTGAGTCTCGGTCCAGGAAAGAGTGTTCTATATAAATCGAAGTTGTTGCTGTTGTTGTTGTTATATATGTTCATTTGAGTTTCAATCTCCATTGTCATCTGTATTGTGGTTTAGGGAGATCTTCCTTCTACTCACTGTGGTAAGTTGAATCTGTGAAACTAAGGTGAGGGAGAGGTCAAGCCCAGGTGGAGGGCAACCAGCACAAGCGACATCCCGTTGCAGTAGAAAAGGCAGACTAATGGGATAATACTTATTCTGAATGAATCCAGCGACTTTTTTCTCCTGCTGAATAACACACGAAAAGAACAATAATAATAATAATTGCATTCCATACAGCTTATCAACATCTCAAAGTGCTTCACAGATTATACTGTAAAGTGAATTGACTGTATGTTTGTCGGTGAAACGCAGCTGCCAATGGCGCACAGCAGCATCCCACTCAAACAGTCGTGGATTGAAAATGAGAATTTTTTATTCTTGTGGTTTACTTTGTGGAGCAACGATTATTTGGCATGTATGTGTGCTTGTGCGTGGAGTAAGGAAACTTCCCTAAGATTTTGCCCTGACCTCCTTGGATTCGAACACAGGTCTCACGCTTGTAAGGCGAGCCCTCTAAACACTGAACTGCAGGAGCTCCTCCCATCCTCCTGAAGTGGAAAGGCGTTTTCATTGTGTTGGTGTTGTTTCAATAAATGTGGCCGGGGTAGGGTCGGAGGTTGAATCCACAAGACACATCACATCATTTGCAGAACCAGAACGTACTAATAAGTCGCAGATAATTGCTCGTTCATAGGTTATTGCCCTCCCTGACCTCGCTGTGCCTAAACAATGCAAACTTCTATCCTCCTACCAAATTGCCCGCTGCCTCAGTTGGTTGCATGTGCTTCACATCCGCTGACTTGCCCTCCCCACTGCTAGCAGGCAGGTGCGCGGGCCTTCAGTCAGTGAGCCTTCTCACTCTGGAATCCCATTCCACAGTCCCTCCCTCTGAACGCTTCCCTTACATGCTTCTCGACCTCTCACAAGAATGTCCCATTTGACAGTGCCTTTGGACACTCTTCAATTTTCCTGATATTCAGTATCCCAGATTCTGACCCAAAGCTCTAGTTTGAAGCACCGATTGTCCAGTGCCCAATGTGAAAGGCGCATTACAATTAATATTGTTGGTTGTCACTTTAATTACTCTTCATGATTGTCATATCGCTAATTGAAAGGATTGTAAATTGAAATATTCCAGAAGTTGTTTGCAATTAGTTCGACATCAGTGCAGTCCTCCTGGCCAGTATTTGCTAACAGAAGAATTCCTCATTTTATAATAATAAAAATAATAATAAGAAGAATTCTTGCATTTTGATATGACGCATTTCACATCTTATCGACATCTCAAAACGCTTCACAGAATATACTCAAGTGAATTGATTGTATATTTGTTGGAAAAAAGCAGCAGCCTACTGCACACATCAGTGTCCCCACAAACAGTCATGGATTGAAATGACTAATTTTATGAATGTCGTTTGTATTTTGGACGGATTGTTATTAGGCATGTGGAGTATAGATAGTTGCCCAAGGTTTCGATCTGATCTGCCTAGATTCGAACACAGGTCTAATGATTGTAGGACCAGGTGCACTAACCATTGAGTTACAGGAGAATCATTTTCTCCAAAATCATGGAATAATAGAATACTGTACAGTAGCCGATACAGGTACATAATGGCAGTGCCGGCAATTTTCAGGAGGTACCCAATTAGTATATCTTCAACATGCTTTCCTTATTTGCTTGCAAATTTTGCTCTTCAACGATGGAGATCTAGGGATGCTTTTGTACAGGTTACGCTTATAGAATCAGTAATCTCGGCCACCCATTGGGTGGGAGGTTCTTAACAACTTACAGCAAATACATCAATAAGAATAATAACAATCATTGCATTCAATATAGCGCTCTTCATGTCTTCTAAATCTCTCAAAGCACTTCACTGTATGTTGTAAAGTTAATTGCCTGTCAGCACCTTCGGATCTCCCCCTGATGTGAAAGACGCTATACACGTATAATTTCATTTTGTTGTACTTAAATTCTTCACCTCTTACTTTCTATCTTAGAGTAAAGCTACGGACTGGCGTCTTGAGTTCCCTACACAGTGTCTGAAATATGGCATACAGTTTGTCTGGCTTCCCTACCAATCTGTGTCTGTAATAAACAGCAAAGTGTTACACTCAATTCAGTGAGTGGATTACACGGCATTGAAGTTTTGGCTACACCTCCATTCACTTCACGATATTGCATTTGTCCAGTTAAAACAAGGTTTTTTATTTAGCTATTAGACAAAATAAATTAAGACAGAGCGAGTAGCGGAAAATACAGAGCGAAACATTACAAACGTTTAGTACACAAAGTTTAGCTATACAAATCTCTTTATTGGAAGTACAAACCAAACTGATTCAAGAAAATTATTAAAGTCGCCAAATCATGATTCTCTGAAGGACTCGTTTTGGACAATTGTGTTCCGTATAAAAATGGTAAACAACAATAACATAGATTACATTTATAGAGCACCTTTCACCTGAGGAGTACGTCCCAAGGTGCGGAAGAGTCAGGTCAGGACTCTAGTAGTTGGGGAAGCAGAGGAGAACAAGGGGAAGATTCAGATGTGCAGTAACAGGCATGGACGAAGAGGAAGGTCTTGAGATGGGCCTTACAGGAGGAAACATAAGAAGCGAGGAGAAAAGATTGCAGAATGCAGTTCCAGAGTGTGGAGCCAGAGAGGCTGTTAGCCCAGCCATCGATGGTACGGCGCATTGCGTAGGGGATATGGAGCAGGCCAGAGCCCGCTAAATGGATTGTACTGGCAGGCTATTGCCAGTTCAATCCGTAAGACAGCAGGTGAGAGACAATGGATGGGGCAAGGATGTGAATAGCATTGAATGTGAGGAAGAGGATCTTGAATTCGGTGGATGAGGATTGTGTGATACCCAAATATATATCTGGCATGACATTACTTTTAATTTTGCTTCAGCCGTCTTCTGGAACAATCCACACTCTCGCCACCATCAACATTCATTGCTGCTGCTTCACCCGTGGGCCATTGATAACATGCTACTACCATCTCTTTTCGAAGCATATCTCAAATGCGGAGATACCTACTGTCTAATTGAACTAGAGTAATGGACTGATACTCCAATATATTCTTATTCATCTTTGAACGATAATGCATGTCTGTGTGTCAGTGTGAGTTTGTGAAGACCAAAGTGAGCGGCAAAGTTAAACATTATTATGTATGTGGCCGAGTAAAACAGATATGGGGAGAGAGAAGATATATTTGATGCTTTGTCTGAAATACTTCTGGGTCACACCATAGATAACGGTGTTGTTGCAGAAACTGAGGGACTCCAGCATGTAACCGACTATCTCAGCGATGGTGTAAGGGTTGCTGTAGTCAGTCTGCAGTTGCTCAAAATCTGTCGTAAATGCAATCAGATAGGTGACAATGTAGGTGAGCCACAGCAACACAAAGTTGCCCGAGATGGTAAAGAGCAAGATGATGGATCTCCGCCGACACTCCATCTCCTCGTCTCTCCGCTTCGCAGCCCCCCGCAGGCCCTGGTGCACGCGGCTTGCCACCATCACATGTCTGATGGTCAGGGTGTTGAAGAGCACAATGAGGATGAAGGGAAGGAATGGGTTTAGCATGATATCCAATGAGGCAAATATCTTCCAGGTAGGAAGTACATAAAAACTGGGCTTGAGCGAGCAGTACCAGGGATGCCCATTCCGAATCAACCGTGGATTAAAGAAAAAATTAAACAGGGATATTCTGCACGCTTAATAATGAACAGATTATCCAGATCACTATGGACGCTGTCCTCTCAGTGCAGTACTTGCTTTTCAACTTTGGGCAACAGATGGCAATGAAACGGTCGAAGGTGAAGGCCATGGTCAGCCAGAGTGAAGATTCAAGGATGAAGAAGTGCAGCACAAATAGCAGGCGACAGAACGGGGTACGGAACCATGGTGCGTATGGCACATGGAGCTCAAATGTGTTCCTCATGATCACGCCAAAGAAGATGACCATGAGATCCGAAGCAGCCATTGCGACCAGGTATCGTGTGACACATTTGGAGAGTCCACACATTCCCTTGGCCAACACCACAACGGTAACTGCAACAGTTGCAAGAAAGTCACACACACAATCATACATTTCATTGGCTCAGGAATAATGTATTATTAATTATGGCCTGAAATATTTGGTGCTTTCCACATGCTTCAGATGTTTCAGAGCACTCACAGAAAATAAATTGTGAAGTTAAATTATATTACATTATGTGAGTGTAACTGGGCAGACAATTTACACATACATACGCAGTACAGAAGAAGAGGCTGGGACCTGCCTGTGAGCTGCGGTTGGAAGGAGGCCTGAGCTGAGGTGTTGAGGTGGTGGACAGCGCAAGTGTAGGTGCCGCAGTCCTCTCTGGTGGCCTCGGGAATCAGCAGCTCTTAGCCTCGCTCGGCGCTCTCCCAGCCCCGCTTGCCCCAGATCACACTGGTGTTCTCCACTCGAGGACCACAGCTCAGCCTCACCGTCTCCCCGATGTGAACGTCAAAGCCGGCGATGGTGGGTTCAGCCAACGGAGCTGAGAAAAGCAGCGATAATAATAATAATAATATATAATATTATATATTATATAATAACATATATAGGCAATAATAATATATAATAGTATTAATAATAATTTTTGCATTTTTCATATCGACGTCGCAAAAGCGCTTCACTGAATATTGCTGTAAAGTGAATCGACTGTACGTTTGTGGGCGAAACGCGGCAACCAATTGCGCTCAGCGGTGTCCCCCACACAGCCGTGGATTGAAAATTACCAATTTTATTATCGTTTGTGGTGAGGGATTATTATTATTATGTGTTTGTGTGTGTGTGTTGTGCGTGTGCGTGGAGTGAGGAAACTCGCGCATGCTTTTGCCCCGGCTGGAATTGAACCCAGGTCTCTCACTTGTGGAGCCCTACTGTAGCTCAGTGGGTAGAGCAACAGGAGCAACAGCAACAACAGCAACGCAGTTACACTTGTACAGCGCCTTTCCCGTCTGGAGGACGTCCCAAGGCGCTGGACAGTCACAGCTTCAGACCCGAGCTGAGGACGGTGAGGTGGGTGGGGATGGGCCCATCGAAGAGGAGAGTCTTGAGGCGAGGCTTGAAGGGGGCCGGGGAGGAGGCGAGGCGGAGGGACTGCGGAGGGATGGGAGTTCCAGAGGTTGGGGGCAGAGTGGCTGTAGGCTCACCCCCGGGTGGGTGGGTGGGTGGGTCGGGGGACGTGGAGGAGGCCAGAGCCTGTTGAGGGGGCAGACAGGTTGGTAAGTGGATAGGAGGTCACGGATGTAGGGTGGGGGGTTGCGAGGCTGTGGAGGGTTTTAAATGTGAGGACCAGGATCTTGAATTGGATCCTCTGGGTGATGGGGAGACTCCCCATCACTCCCCATCCTCACCTGACTCCCATTGGGGAGTCAGCTGAGGATGGAGACATGGGGTCACAGAGTTTGGAACGGTAGAGGACACGGGCAGCAGAGTTCTGGATTATCTGCGGCCTTCGGAGGGAGGAATTGGGAAGGCCAACAAGCAGGGCGTTTGCATAGTCGAGCCGGGATGTATTGAAACGTGGATGAAGGTTTCGGAGGGAGGGAGGGAGGGAGTGAAATACTCACGGAGCAGCCTCAGACGGTAGGTTGCGGAGAGGGTCAGGTTGGAATGGAGCTCATATAGCCCCCGGTCATGGCGGCTGCGGTTTTGGAGGAGGAGGGAGCCACAGTGCGGATCGTAAAACATCCCCCGGCCCCCGGCCCCCGTCCCAGCGCACACTTCGCCCAGACACAAACTGGGGGCTGAAGCCGGGAAAACACACAAGCAGAGGCTGGTAATCCCCCTCCGACCCGCCCGGGGGCAGGAATTCCCACTGGATCACAGAGTTGGCTACCATCCCTGCCCTCCGCCGAGACCCCAACCCTGGCAAGAGGACAGAGCCGCTGAGCCTCCCCCACAACTCCACCTCCTCAGTCACTGCTCCTCCAGCTGGGAACAAACAAACAAACAACAACAACAAATTCATAATAACAATAATAATCCTTGCATTTGATAGACCACTTCTCACATCTTATCAATGTCTCAATGCGCTTCACAGAATAGAGCGCTTCATAGAAAGTGAAGTGACTGTATATTTGTGGACGAAAGGCGACAGCCAATTGCGCACAAACAGCCTTGGGTTGTAGTGACTGAAAATGTGCGGGGGTGGGGAAAGGCAGAGCAGTCATACAGAGAGAGAGGGCCAGGGGGTGGGGGAGAGGGAGGGAAAGGTGGAGTGGGGTAAGGTCAGGGAGGAGGAGGGGGGAGATGAGGCGGGTTGGGATACGGAGATACAGTAGTAAGTTAGTTAGGCACCAATTGGAATGGGATCGACCTCGAGATGTAGAGAGGGACAGAGGGCTCAATTAACAAGGCACAAAGGAATGTGGACTATCCACTCTGGAGGATATTGGGGAGTAACGGTTGAATTCATACATGTAGCAGAATAAAAGAGTTGGACTTTGTCAATATTAGCCAGACTAGCAACAGGCCAATGATTAGTCAGAAACTAATATGCGCTGCTCCACGAGTGTTGTGGAGGACGCCCTTCAGGCTAGAAAGGATGTATAACTAGACACAGCTTTTGGGGAAATCGCCAAGTGAGTAGCAAGAGAGCCATCTCAAGGTCTCCCTCCTTACAACCCTGGCCTTTAGATGGCCTGCTTTCGACGCGGCTTCTTGGACAATTAACGTCCGAGTGATCGACCGGCTGAGTTAGTTGGGGATGAGGCCTGGCGGACGAGGATAAAGAGAGGGGCGAAACACACACAGAGAGACAGAGAGAGAGAGACGCACACACACACAAACAGCAATAAATAGTCGCAAACGCAGTTACACAGAAAGACAGAGAGAGAGACACACACAGCAACAAACAGTGACACACACACACACACACAGTTACACAGACAGAGAGAGAGAGACACACACACACAAATAGCAATAAATAGTCGCACACACAGTTACACAGAAACAGAGAAACAGAGAGACACACACGCAGAAACAAACAGTGATACACACACACAGTGACACAATCAGAGAGAGCGACACACATATAGCGAGAGAGACGGAGAGAGAGCCAGAGAGAGACAGGTACACACAGACAGACAGACACATCCACATACAGACACATCCACATACAGACAGACCCACACAGACAGACAGAGACAACAACAACTTCAACTTACATAGCGCCCTCCTCTCAGGGACAGAGACGGCCTTGACAAAGAAGAGATGCTGAGGTCGGGAATGTCCAGGCCGTGGGTGATGATGGGGTCAAGAGAGTGGCCACGGTTGTGGGTCGGGGGGGGGGGGGGGGGGGTCAACGTGGAGGGTGAGGGTTAGGGAGGAGAGGAGGGCAGTGAAGTCGGAGGAGGTGGTGCAGGGGGGAGTTTAGGTGGTGGTTGAAGTCGCCCACGATGAGCAGACGTTCAGAGCTGAGGGACAGGGAGGAGACGAGAGTGGAGATATCGGGGAGGAAGGAGCCAGGGGGTTTTGGAGGACAATAGAGCACAAGGCTTTTTAAGGAAAGAGGAGGATGGTGGAGTGCGAGGTGCTCAAAGGAGAGGAAACAGCCGGAGGAGTAGGGGGAGCGACCAAGGGAAGCACTGGAGATGATGGCCACCCCTCCGCCACGTTGGTTGGGGTGGGGAGGGTGTGGTGGAAGGTGTAGGCTAGAGGGGAGGATAGGACAGAGTTAGAGTAGCGGACAGAGGTGGGTGGGTGGCGTGAGTGAGAGACAGAGAGAGAGAGAGACATGGAAGGGGGTGGGAAGAGAGACATTTAGGGCGGTGGGGGAGGCTCGGGCCAGGACGGCAGCCAAAACACACACGCAGAGGCCAGGAGTGAGCCATCAGTGGGGCGACATCAGACCCCAGGCTGTGTGGCCAGGGCTGACTGTCATGTCACTCTGACTATTAGTTTTAAGTCACTTTTTAGTTGTTTAACAGACAGTCTGACACACACACACACAGACAGTCACACAGACGGACAGACAGACGGGGACACACACACACACGTAGAGAAATACAGTCACACAGACAGATAGACAGCCACATACCTACAGACAGACAGAGGAGTCTCTCTCTCTCTCTCACACCTCACACTCCCCCCCAGCACCTCCCTCATCTCTGTACCTGTAGTTGCCTCCCGAGCAGCATTGACAGCACAAACACACACCACATCCTACACCGGCGGAGAGAACTCGACTAAGTTCAGGGAGGGTGGAGAGAGAGATAGAGGGGGAGAAGGGGAAGGGGAGGAGGGAGATGGGGGGAGAGGAGGGAGAGGGACGGATTTGTTACTGGCTCCTTTGCAAGAACGAAAAACTTCACCACAATTGTTGAAGTCTTTCGCAATCGTTGCCTGACGGAGGAACGAGTGGGTGTGCTTTTTTGGCTTGGGCCAGTTCCAAACACACGCACACTCACACACACACACACGCCTAATAATAATCCCTCCTAAAAAAAAACCGCACAATAATAAAAATTGGCCATTTTCAACCCACGCACGGCTCGGCTGTGTGTGGGGGAACGCCGCCGTGCGCAATCGGCTGCCGCGTTTCGCCTGCAAAGATATATACGGTCGACACGCTTTGAGAGCCTATTCCGCGAAAGGCGCTTAGAGACGCTCGGTGAGATGTGGAAAGAGCTCGGTCGAAACGCAAAGGACCATTATCGCTGCGATCGCTGGCTGGCTGCCTGGATCCGGTTTTGAGATCGGAGCGGTGAGGGTATCGTTGGATATCGACGATCACGAGACTTCAGCGGCTGGATGAGGTTGATTGTCGAGTCGGTTCTCCAGCAGTCGACAGACAGCGCTGAGAGAGGAAGAAATCACTGGCAAATCTCAGCGGAACCAGGCCTCCCACGGCAGGCCACTGCATTTGAGAAGTCAGCTCGTCTGCCATGTACGAATAGTGGTTATTTGCTCGTCTGCTACGCAACGCATAATAGTTGCTTGCAAACCTGTACGTACGTTACGCATAGTTACTTGTAAACCTGTACGTACGCTTTGATTTTACCTCTAGCCGACACCTGTGAGCCTGTTACAGAAAGATGCGAATAACAGGGGCCATAAGGGTGTCTGGCAGGCATACCAAGGCTATGATATAATTGTAAAGCTCTAGGCTTCGTTATTATCTTGCTTTTAGGCTATCTTATACTTGTAAGCTGTAGCTGGCCTATAGCCTATAACTCATTCACTCCCAGGCCATGATGTCTGTATGCTTATCTTGTTGTAAGATGCAGTTGACCTATAACTCATTAACTCCTAGGCCATGATGTTTCTGTAAGACAACTGCAAGGCCATATATTGCTGACCAAATAAGGTAATTAATGTATAACCATGCCCATATATGGTAGACAAAGAATTGAAACTGTATAAAGATGTGTGTATACTAGTAGTTGGTGTGCACTAGTAGTAGACGGACGAGAGTCTGTAGCAACCTAGTGCACCGCTTCATGAATGCTAAATAAACTTGTTTGAATCACACACCCGAGTCACATATTTGTGAACAGAAACCCCAACCAAGGGACTGAGACGATTTTTTAGTTTCACATTTGGCGACGAGGATGGGATCTCGTGACGAATAAGACAGTGCGTAGACGGCGGGACAATCCCTGGGTTTGTTTTGCCTAAGTGAAATTGCGCAGCCCAGTGAGTATATCATCTATTTTTGAATACTCTCAGTGTTTTTCACCTACGGAATAGGCTTCCGGGGATGCACCAACCGTATGCGTAACTGATAGTCGTTAATGAGATCGGGATAAGAAAAGGTTGGTGGGTGTGTATTCAGTTAAAAACTTACTGAGGTAAGGACCGTTAACGGGATAAAAAAGGCGTACAAGCTGAGTGCAGCAGGTTCAAATCTTACTGGGTAAGGACCGTCGACGGGATAAAAAAGGCGTACAAGCTGAGTGCAGCAGGTTCAAAAGTGCACGAGGTTTAGTTTAGAATTTAAGGTTAATTTAGTTTAAAGTTTAAGGTTGTAAGGAATAAGATTTAAAGTATAAGAATTTAGTTTAAAGTATAAGGTTGTAAGTTAAAGTTTAAGGTTGTAAGGAATAAGATTTAAAGTATAAGAATTTTTAGTTTAAAGTATAAGGTTGTAATTTTTTTATTATTAAAGTATAAGAATTTCAAAAGTATGGGTAATATTGTGGATAAAACTGAGGGGCCGTGTCCCCTAACGTCTATGTGTAAAGTGTTGCCAGAAAATCAGAAAGAGTTGCGATTAGCTTCGGGTCAGTTAAAAAAAATGGGGTGGACAGTATACACCACCAAACAGAGGAGAGTATTCGGTAGTTAAGAGAAAGACGGTAACGGCTAGAATTAATAAGTGTTGATGTTAGTGTGTGAGGAGAGTATGTATTGATAAAACAATATATATTTACTGTGTTTTATATGTTTAACTATGTTATGCTACAACAGATAAATGAAAGTCAAAGACCAGACAGTCGAAAACCAAATGAATATTGATTAAAACAAAATTGATTACAAAATTAAATGTAGAAACTTACGTTTGAAAATTCAAACAAGTCAGGCATATTTTTTTAAATTAACCTGACTGAGAATACATTTTTTTAATAAGTAAAAACATAAAATTGAAATGAAAACAATTTGGATTTGATGTTCCAATAACACCACTTGTTCTGATTAAAAAGAAAGTGTGATGACAAAATGTCAGGTGAAAAAAACAAACAAATTTTAAGCAATTGCTACCTGAATTTACGGTCTCTATGGGGTATGTTGCGACCCTTTGAATGAGTATTTGGGGAAGGCCAAAAGTCACAACATGAGTTTGAGGCCACTCTGCATATTATTGATAGACTTGTGCCTCCCTAACTATTCTTTAAAAAGAGCAATCCGAACAGTCACAATACTCCTAATTGAAAGTTTTTCCCCGAAGGAAGTTGTGACTGTACGGTCCTTAAGAAAACTTGAGCTCAATGTGTTACCTTTTTTTTTGTGTAAAAGATGTGTGTAAAAAAAATGTTTGTACCTGTATATGGTTTAGCTTGAATGAGCAGTAATTCAAAAAAAGAAAGCAAATTGAAGTATGGTTTATGTAATGGATGCATTTAAAGTGGACAATGGTGGGTCTGACTTTGCTCTGGACGCAGAGTATGGCCAGATTTCATCCATGTTCCATAGGTTTGGATTATTTAAAAAGTACCGGACCGTGATAGGTCTGACTTTTCTCTGGACGCAGAGTATAAGCCAGACACTACCCACGTTCCATATGTACTGAGTAATAGCAAAGTAAAAATACAACCAATAATTTGGAATATTTGACGCAAGAACGAAGCGATAGAGTAAACTTTGAAGATATAAGATCTTTTTTTTAAAATGAAGCCTGATATATTTTATGTATCATATATTTTGTATATTCCAGCATTTACTTAAAATGTTTGTAGAAATTAAATATGGATAAATTAGCTTGTGGCAGTTAACTTGCAGCAGTTAGAAGTTACTGCAGCCATTGACTGTGGGCAGTTTAAATTCACTGACTGCAGGCACTCTGGTTTATGTGGACAAAATGACTTTACGTAACCCTTTGGTTTCCACATCAACTGAAAGTGTTTCTGTAGGTAATGATAATGTCATGTTAACAACTGAAAATGTTTAAAGAAACGTGAGATTTCACCTTGTAATTTAGTTCTTACAGATACTGACAAGAATGGCATTTCATGCAGCCACTTCTTCTGGGATAACTTATACTTTTCACTCCAGCTCCTTACAGGATGGAACCCCAGTCTGTATGAAGAAACTGGTTCCTCCTAAATCTGCCCAAGCCTGTGAACTAATTGCCCTTGCGGAGGCTTGTAAACACGCTGTGGGAAAACCGGTTACCATATATACTGACTCTCGCTACGCCTTTGGCGTGGTTCATGATTTTGGGAGGTTGTGGGAAAACCGTGGATTTTTAACTTCATCATGTCATCCCATTTCTAACGGTACTGAAGTTGTCAACCTCCTACAATCTGCTCTGCAACCTGCTCAGTTAGCGGTTGTGAAATGTTCTGCCCACACGTTGGCCCAGGATCCGGTCTCACTTGGAAATGGACATGCGGATAGATGTGCCAAACTAGTGGCTGAGGCCCCACATGGTACCTATCCCGTTAAAACTGTGGTTCCCATTATTCCCAAACAACGTACTAACATGCCCTCTGTTTATGATATTGTGTTACTCCAGGAGGACGCTCCGGTGGCAACTCGTCAGTCATGGGTTGAAGAAGGCTGTGCCCTATCCGAGGAAGGGGTGGATGACCCCTGTCGGTCAGACCTGCATGACTGATGAGCTGGCAGGATGGGTAGTCGCCTGCGGTCACCAACAGACTCATTCGGGGGGTAAACAGCTCTCTGAGTGGCTCCTTCAGACCTGGTGACACCCATGCATGATGCAGCTGTCTGAGAAAGCTGTCCTCCGGTGCCTATTGTGCTCTGAGCACAATCCTGGGAAAGGGTTCCCAGTGGTCACCGGTGATACCCCTGTACCTCAACTTCCATTTGAGGTGCTTCAGATGGATTTTATTCAGTTACCTAAATGTCAGAATTTCAACTATGTATTGGTTATCATTGATGTATTTTCCCGTTGGGTTGAAGCATTTCCAACGGTAAACAATACTGCTGAGACGGTTGTGCGATTGTTGTTACGGGTAATAATTCCTCGTTTTGGGGTGCCTGGTCGTTTAGTTTCCGACAACGGCCCTCACTTTATTGCCTCTGTTAACCGCTCTCTCTGTTCCCATTTAGACAGTAAACAGTCGTTTCATTGTGTTTATCATCCCAAAGTGGCGGGCATAGTGGAACGAGTAAAACAGACGATTAAGACAAAACTGGCTAAACTTACAAGGGGGCATGGCTCTTCATGGGTCCGCTTTTTGCCTCTTGTATTGTTTCAGATTCGCTCGGCCCCCACTGGAACTGCCCGGTTATCTCCAGCAGAAATTATTTATGGGCGCTCTTTAATAGGCCCTTGGTCGGCTTCGGCTTCCTCTTCGCTTACTCATATGTCTGCTGACATGGTGGAGTATATCAAAACTCTTTCTACCATTCTCCGTATTAATCAAACAACAGGTTCCAGTCCCTCTAACAATATTAGTTTACCTGATCCTCCTTTACACCCCGGTGATTATGTTATGATTCGCAATTGGGTCAGGAAATGCCTGGACCCCCGGTGGATAGGTCCTTTCCAAGTTCTCCTCTCAACTCCAACTGCGGTTAAATTAGAGGGGAGAGATCATTGGGTTCACATACATGACTGTAAATGACTTGAGTGTAAACAATCATGAAGTGTAAACAACATGATGCTACTGTCTTCACCATTGTCCCGTCCTAGGGTACAATTTTGTTCCTACAGGCTCGAAGACGTCGTGGAAAGAAGCTCGAAGAAGTTGTGGACGTCGGCGATGAAGAACTACCTGTCACTCTGGTGGAAGACGTTCGATGCCTTCGGGAGACGAAGTGGGCCGACACGATCAGAAAAACAGAGACTGCTTGGGCAGGGCCTGTGATATCCACATTTCAGCCTTGCAAAATGGACAGGGATTCTGATGATATTGGGGATGATGCTGGACACAGAAGTAGAATGCTCCATAGTAGCAAATACTTTTCTCCTCACTGCGTACAAAACAACGGTGACGCTGGGAGTATCAAGCTGTTGGGTGTGTGCGGCTCTCCCACACAGTGCGGGAGGGGGTTTTCCCATGTTGATAGTCCCTTTCAGCAAAATGCAGACAATACGGGCTCTGCAACAATCGGGTTTTAATATGACTGGTTTGCTAACTAATGAGACAGTTTCCTGTTCTCCCCTCAATAATACTATGTACCGTCAAGATTATAACTGCACACAAAAACCACCATGTATCAAGGTAGAGAAAACAGATGGAAGTGTTTGTATAATACGAACAGGCCCAGGGACAAAAGTGGGAGAGAGTTATTGTTCATATTCTCTGTAATTAGGAAATGCCACCAGTCGGCAGGATTCGGCGACCATCTGACTCAATGATACTTCTTGTAAGGTGACGGGCAGCCAATACGAGGCAATCATCCACATTACTCCCCCAGACCACCCAGTACCCTCATTTAATGGGACATACTGGGTGTGCGGGACTTGGGCATACCCATGGCTGCCAACCAGCTGGAGTGGTTCCTGTTACCTTGGACATGTTGTCCCACACCTGCATATTACAAAACTTTCGGAACACCCGCATACAAAAAACCATATCACACGTAGAGCAGTAGCAAGGTACGAACAGATTTTTGGGGTATTTGTGCCCCCATACGGTCTGCTCCGTACTAATCAAGCATTGGGGGCTTTACAAACGGTTTTGGGGGCTGTTGCGAATGCAACCGCGGATGCCTTACAAGACATATCCGCTGAAATGGTGGCTATTCGCACTGTAACCCTCCAAAACCGGATGGCTCTGGATATATTGCTTGCTGAAAAGGGAGGCACTTGTGCCTTGATTGGCTCTGAATGTTGCACCTATATTCCGGATGCTTCTGAGAATATTACTAATATTGTACAACACATCCAACAACAAGTCAGAGAATTGCATCAGACTGACGTAAGCCCTGGTATATGGGGTTGGTTGACCGATTGGTCGATTAGCGGTTGGATGACTAAAATTTTGCCATTTATTATCATAATTGTTATAATCCTGATAGTTGTATTATGTTGTTGTATACCCTTATTTAAAAAACTTATACTATCTATGATGACAGGCTGGGATGCCCCGGCAGCAATGCTGTACATGGCTCCTGACGATGATTTCTCAGCATTCGAGTAGCAGGTTGTCATGGAATGACAAAAAGGAAGGAATGAGAAGTCAGCTCGTCTGCCATGTACGAATAGTGGTTATTTGCTCGTCTGCTACGCAACGCATAATAGTTGCTTGCAAACCTGTACGTACGTTACGCATAGTTACTTGTAAACCTGTACGTACGCTTTGATTTTACCTCTAGCCGACACCTGTGAGCCTGTTACAGAAAGATGCGAATAACAGGGGCCATAAGGGTGTCTGGCAGGCATACCAAGGCTATGATATAATTGTAAAGCTCTAGGCTTCGTTATTATCTTGCTTTTAGGCTATCTTATACTTGTAAGCTGTAGCCGGCCTATAGCCTATAACTCATTCACTCCCAGGCCATGATGTCTGTATGCTTATCTTGTTGTAAGATGTAGCCGGCCTATAACTCATTCACTCCCAGGCCATGATGTCTGTATGCTTATCTTGTTGTAAGATGAAGTTGGCCTATATCTCATTAACTCCTAGGCCATGATGTTTCTGTAAGACAACTGCAAGGCCATATATTGCTGACCAAATAAGGTAATTAATGTATAACCATGCCCATATATGGTAGACAAAGAATTGAAACTGTATAAAGATGTGTGTATACTAGTAGTTGGTGTGCACTAGTAGTAGACGGACGAGAGTCTGTAGCAACATAGTGCACCGCTTCATGAATGCTAAATAAACTTGTTTGAATCACACACCCGAGTCACATATTTGTGAACAGAAACCCCAACCAAGGTACTGAGACGATTTTTTAGTTTCACACATTCCCCCCCCACACACACAGGCCACAGCTGAGGGCTCGATTATGGGAACTCCCGCATTGTCACGTTGTTTGTTTTTGGAGGGATTATTACTAGCTCTGCGTGTGTGTGTGTGTGTTTGTGTGTGTATGTGGAGTAAGGGAACTTGTCCCAAGTTTTCGCCCCTTGATCGGACCTGGATTCGAACACAGGTCTCGCGCTTGTAAGGCGAGTACCCGACCGCCCAGAGGATCGGATTCAAGATCCTCGTCCTCACTTTCAAGGCCATTCACGGCCTTGACCCCCCCCCATCGCCTATCTCTCCGACCTGCTGTCTCCCTATCAGCCTGTGTCCGTCCCCTCTGCTCACCGGGCTCTGGCCTGCTCCATGTCCCCCGCCCGGCCTGCCCTACCATCGGTGGCCGGGGTTTCAGCCTACCTCTCTGCCCCCCCCACACTCTGGAACTCCATTCCGCAGCCCCTCCGCCCTCGCCTTCTCCCTTTCCTCCTTCAAAGCCGGTCTCAAGACCTTCCTATGCGACCGTGCCATCTGCTGCCCTCCTAACTTTCCCACCTCTCCTCCTCTCCTTCCCCTGCCCCTGCCCCATGCCGCTCAGATCCCAACCTGATTGTTCAGCGCCTTGGGACTTCCTAAAGTGAATCTACCGTATATATTTTGTGTGGGTGAAACGCGGCAGCCAATTGCGCACAGCAGCGTCCCCCCCCCCCCCCCCCCTCTCCCCCCGCAAACAACCGTGGATTGAAGTGATCAATCTTTTTTTATTGTTGTGTTTTTTTTGGGCGGAGAGTGATTATTATTGAGCGTGTGTGTGTGTGTGGAGTAAGGAAACGTGTCCAAGGTTTCGCCCTGACCTGCCTGGATGCGAACCCAGGTCTCACACTTGCAAGGGGAGTGGCTCTAACCCACTGAGATAAAGGAGTGAGATGGAGGGTGAGGAGTCAGGTGGAGAGGAGGCGGAGTCAGGGGAAGCGGAGGAGTCAGGTGTAGGGAGGGGGAGGAGTCAGGGGAAGGAGGGGGCGGGGAGAGTGGAAGAGCTGTGAGTCGGTAAGTGAGTGACGCCGCTCGGAGCCAATCAGAGTGAGGAGTCGGGAGGGGGCGGGCCGGGCCGAACCTCTTGCTTCAGTCACGTGTCTGAGGGAAGGTCAGTAAATACCGTATACCTCCGCGTATAAGGCACACTTGTTTTCAGGTCGGAAGATCTCGACAGTTGGGGGTGCGCCCTATACGCAGGTACAAGAGATTTTGAGCCTCGGAAATACAGTAAACAGGAGGGGCGGCCGGCGCGCTGTCAGCCGGGGTTTGGTCAGTGTCCGGCGGGGGTTGGGGGGAGCGGGTGACGGGGCTTCGGCCTCGGCCGCCCGGGCAGCGGCAGCAGCAGCGGACTTCAGTGCTGTGCTTACCTTCTGCCGAACCCAGTCTGCCTGCCTCACTCCCTGCCGCTCTCTCCCTCCCTCTCTGCCTGCCCCTCCCTCCCTCCCTCTCTCTCTCCCTGGCTGCCGGCCTGCTGCCTCTCTCCCTCTCTCTCTCCCGGGCTGCCGGCCTGCCTCTCTCCCTCTCTCTCTCCCTGCCTCCCGCTCTCCCTCCCTGGCTGCCTGCCTCTCTCCCTACCTACCTGTCTCTCCTCCCTTCTGCCGGCAATATCATTGAAAATGCTTCCGTTTTTTTTCACCAAGAAAAAGTCAAAAACGGGGGGTGCGCCTTATACACGGGTGCGCCTTATACGCGGAGATATACGGACACACACCAAACACTGTAACAACAACAAATTACATTTATAGAGCGCCTTTCACGTCCGGCGGCCGTCCCAAGGCGCTGAAAACACTGTACACAGGACACTACACACTGTACACTGTACACAGGTCACTACACACTGTACACAGGACACTGTACACTGTACACACACCATACACTATACACAGGTCACTACACACTGTACACTGTACACAGGACACTACACACTGTACACTGTACACACACCATACACAGGACACTACACACTGTACACTGTACACACAGTATACACTGTACAAAGGTAACTACAGACTGTTCACTGTACACACAACATACACTGTACACAGGTCACTACACACTGTACACTGTACACACAGTATACACTGTACACTATACACACTGTACACTGTACACACTGAACACTATATACACTGTACACATACCATACACTGTACACACACCATACACTGTACACTATATACATTATACACACTGTACACTATACCCACTGTACACTATACACACTGTACACACACCATACACTGTACACTATATACACTGTACACACACCATACACTGTATACTATATACACTGTACACTATACACACTGTACACTATACACACACACTATACACTTTAGCGCCTTGGGACGTCCTCCCTACGTGAAAGGCGCTATATAAATATAAATTGTTGTTGTTGTTGTTATACACTATATACAGGATAGTCAGTAGATATATCATTATCACCATATACTGTACACAATATGCACAGTATACCACACATTATATACAGTGCACTATATACACTGTACATTATATACATCTATACACATAGCTTACAAAAAACACAATTATGCATTTTCCTGGATAAATTCCAGTTAATCGAATGTGGACTTTTTAGCACAATTCTGGTTAAACGGAAGTTGTGGTTGATCGGGTGCCGGATAAACGGGCTTTTACTGTACATACTACATACACTAAATACACACTGTACACACAGCTAGGACAGTCAGTAAATATATCATAGTATATACAGTAAACGTCCGTGTATCCGTAACTTCCGTATAACTGGCATTGAAAAAAGAAGTCCGCATTCGATTAACCGGTATTTATCCGGTAAAATGCCTAATTTTCTTTTGTACGGTGTGTTTACTTCCCGTAAGGCCGGGCTCTTCCACCGTGCCTTGTGCTGCCCTCCTTTCTCTTCCCCCCTTTCTAACTCTCCATCCCCCCTGCCCCTAACCCCCACCTCCCACTCCACCCCCCACCTACCCAACCCTCGCTCGTGTCCCGACCTACAGCGCCAGGGGCCGTCCTCCCGACGTGAATGGCGCTTCAATGTGATTTTGTTGTTGTTGTTAAACCTCACTCACTAACTCTGTGTGTTGTGTGCGTATCTCTGTCTGTGTATGTGTGTCAGTCTATGCGTCAGTCTGTGTTCGTGTGTCAACCTATGTCAGTGTCATTCTGTGTGTGTTTGTGTGCGTCTCTGTGTGTGTGTGTGTGTATGTGTGCGCCAGTCCATGTCTGTATCAGTCTGTGTGTAATAAATTGGGTCATTTCATTTCAATAGAATTTAGAGAAGGTGAGAAACAGTGGGGTTGGGAGTGAGGTGAGTGGCGCGGGAGTGTCTGGGTGAGTGTGTCTCAGTCTGTGTGTGTGTGTGTGTGTGTGTGTCAGTCTGTGTGTGTGTGTTTGTGTCAGTGTGTGTGTTTGTCAGTCAGTCTGTCTGTGCGAGTCTTTCTGCGTGTCAGCTTGTGTGTATGTATTTGTCTGTGTGTGTGTGTGTGTCAGTCTGTGTGCATGTGTGTGTTTGTGAGTCTGCGTGTGTATCTCTCACTGTGTGTGTTTGAGCGTGTGTCAGCCTGTGTGTGTGAGTCGGTGTGTGTCTGTGTTTTGAGTCCATGTGTGTGAATCTATGTGTGTGTCAGCTTGTGTGTATGTGTGTGTCTCTCTCGCTCTGTGTTTGTGTCTGTGTGGGTGTCACTCTCTCTGCTCTGTGTGTGTGTGTCACTCTCTCTTGCTCTGTGTGTGTGTGTGTTGCTGTGTCCCAGCTCAGTATCTGGTGTCCCTGGCCTATCACAGCTCCAGTAAACGGGCAAACATCACTCTGTCGGGGAAGAAACGCAGAAAGTTACTGAAGCAGATTTAGCACAGCGAGAGAGAGCGGTCAGCCATGGACGGTATGTCACTCACTCGCTCGCTCAGCCACTCGCTCCATCACTCACTCTGTCACTCACTCACTTACTCAGTCACTCGCTCCGTCACTCGCTCCTTCACTCGCTCGGTCACTCGCTCCGTCACTCACTCACTCGGTCACTCGCTCGGTCACTCGCTCGGTCAGTCGCTCGGTCACTCACTCGGTCACTCACTCGGTCACTCTCTTAGTCACTCGCTCCGTCACTCGCTCCGTCACTCACTCGGTCACTCACTTAGTCAGTTGCTCGCTCAGTCGCACACTCAGTCATTCACTCAGTCACTCACTCGCTGCTCTTCACCTCACTGTCAGCATCTCCTCCCACTCAGCCACCTGATGCTTATTGTTTTAACGACAACAACAAAATGACACCTGTACAGAGCCGTTCACGTCGCGAGGACGTCCCAAGGCGCTGACAGTTACTGCTTCGGACCCGAGCTGCGGACAGTGGTGGGGGTGGGGGGGGGGGTGGGTGGGGGTGAGGCAGAGGGGGGGGGGCAGGTTGGGGGTGGGGTTGAGGGAGGGGGTGGGGGGTGGGGAGGTAGATAAGGTGTGGCCGAGCAGGGGTCTGAAGCATTAACTGTCCAGCACCTTAGGAAGTCCTCCTGATGTGAAAGGCGCTCTATGCAAGTGTCATGTTGTTGTTGTTATTCTCTTTGCTCCCCCCTGCTTCAGCCTCTCATCCTCTTACAGTGATGGCTACTGTGAAGCGCTCCGAGACGCCGTCCGCCGTGGAGGGCGCGATGTAAATCAAACTTGTTGTTGTTGTTCTATCAGAACTGTTCGCCTCTCTAGGATGTGGTCTGGTAGATGATCTGGAGGCGACGTCTGTGCTCTAACCTCCTGACATGAAAGGTGCTTTTCTCAGTGTGATTTTGTTGTTGCTGTTATTGTAATCTCACCTGATTTAGCTGCATACCCTAAACCAACATCCGATCTAAACAAAAAGTCACGCGGTGAGATATGACTGTAGCTCCTGTAGTTCAGTGGTTAGAGTCACTCCCTCGCCTTACCAGCGGGAGACTTGTGATTCGAATCCAGGCAGGTCAGGGCGAAATCTTGGGCAAGTTTCCTTACTCCACACAGACACACACACACACCCACACACACACACGCTTGATAATAATCTGTCCTCTCAAAAAAAAGTTTTAAAAATTGGTCATTTCAATCCACGCCTGTGTGTGTGGGGGGACACGCTGCTGTGCGCAATTGGCTGCCGCGTTTTGCCCACAAATATAAACAGTCATTTGACTTTAGTCTATTCTGTGAAGTACCACAGCCTCTGGACTACAATCCACCTAGTCCCTCCGCCCTCCTCGCCTCTCTCAAAATCCCTACCCTCCGCCTTCCTGATCCCAACCACCAACGTGGGTGCAGATCTCTGACTGTCCAGCACCTTGGGACATCCTGACTTGAAAGTATATAGTAACAATAATCCTTGCATTTGATATAGCGCTTTTCACATCTTATCGACGTCTCAAAGCGCTTCACATAATACACTGTAAAGTTAATTGACTGTATATATTTGTGGGCGAAACATGGCAACCAATTGCGCACAGCAGCGTCCCCACAAACAGTCGTCGACTCAAACGCGAGGTCTCTCACTTGCTCTAACCACTGAAGCTACAGAAACTCCGCCAATGTTATTTGTCTTTTGCAAATTTTTTGGGTGTTCAGAGACATACCTTGCTGGCGAAGCGAAGGGAATTCAGGGACTCGGAGAAATTCTCATCCAAGGGAGAGATGTTGACAAACATCAACCTAGGGGGAGACAGCAAAATCCCAGTGAATTCACAGAGCGCACAAACACGCTCCATAAAAGCCAATTAACATTAACAATCCTTCCATTCGGAACTCCTGTAGCCACTCGCCTTACAAGCGTGAGACCTGTGTTCGGATCCAAGCAGGTCAGGGAGAAACCTTGGGCAAGTTTCCTTACTCGACACACACACACACACACGCGCCTAATAATAATCCCTCCCAAAAAATCATAATGATAAAAATTTACCATTTCAATCCACGACTGTTTGTGGGGTACGCTGCTGTGCCCAATTGGCTGCCGCGTTTCTCCCACAAATATACAGTTGGCTTTACAGTCATAAGGTTGGGATCAAGAGGGTGGGTAGGGATAGGACAAGTTATTCGATGTACACACACAAACACACACACACACAAGGAGTTTTACTATAATTTACGCATCAAACTCACGTCTTTGAATTGCCACTAAGGCTGCTCTGTAGTAAATAGGTCAGCTTGCTGTTCCTGTAGGGGATGTGGGAGTCCTGGAAATAGAGGACATCAACATTTATATAGCGCCCTCCCTCACTCCACGCCGGACGGCGTCTCAGAGAACTTCCCAATAACGGATCCCGGGACCGAGCCAGGGGGCGAAAGGTGACCGAAGGCGCGGTTGAAAAGAAAGCTGAGACCTGTAACTAGGAATAGAGGTGGGTGGGGTGGGGGAGGGGCGAAGGGAGTGAGGAAAGGAGTTCCTGAGCTACAGGGCGTAGTGGCTGAAGGCGCGGCTGCCAATGGTGGAACGGAGGATTCAGGGGGACAAGTCGGAGGCCAGACCCAGGGGAGCGAAGGCAATGGGTGCTGTGTTGGGGAGAGAGGAGGTTAGAGAGATAGGGAGGGTGCAGAGATTTGAAATCAAGAGTGAGGATCTTGAAATCGAGTGTGGTGACCAATGAAATGCTCAATGGATGGTTTTCTTTAAAAAATCAACCTTTAATGTGGTTTTATTGCAATAGATTTAGTGAGAAATGCCATTATCTGATGCGGTTAACGTTGTTGTACGAAGTGCTGATTAACTTCAAAAGCTGTTTTGACTTGGATGTTTTGCAATATGATTGAGTGCATTCAGCCGCCCTAACCACAGGATAAGGTTTGTGACACTTGTGCCAGCGCAGGATTACACTCAGCTACTCAGAATTCTGGAACTTAATCCCTTCCCTTCCCCTCCCTCCCTCCGCCCCCACATTCTGGAACGCCATCCCACAGTCCCTAAGCCTCGCTCCGTCTCTCGCCTCCTTCAAGACATTTCTAGACATTTATCTGGGGAGGACCATGCCTTCTACTGCACTCCCAACTCTCCCCCTCCCATCAATCTCTCTCCCTCCCCTCCTAACTCTCTCTCTCTCCCCGCAACTCTCTCCCTCACCTCTTAACTCTCTCCCGCTCCGCCCACCCTCCCTATCTTGACTCTCTCCCTTGCTCGAGTCCCATTCTGACTGTTCTGCGACTTGGGACATCCTCCAACGTGAAAGGCGCACTATAAATGTAATTTTGTTGTTGTTGTTGTGGTGGTGGTGGTTCACCTTGTTGGAGAGGGAGGTGATGACATGACCCAGGCAGGACAGGCTGGTGTTGATGGCCTGGGCCTCTCGCAGACGATCGCCCTTCGACTGGGACTTGTCGAGACGCTCGCTCCCGGCCAGATCCACCAGGCTGAGGATTGCTGCTCGAGAGTCAACGGGCTCGACAGTAAAAACAGGGCCAGCCCAGCAGCAACAACAAAACTATAAACTTGTATAGCGCCTTTCACCCAAGGAGAACGTCCCAAGGCGCTGGACATTTACTGCTTCAGACCCGAACTGAGGACAGTGACGCCCCCCGTCACTCACCCGGTGGGGAGGGGTGAAGTGGGGTATAAGGAGTTGGCGATGGGTCCATCGAAGAGGAGAGTCTTGACGCGAGGCTTGAAGGAGGCCGGGGAGGGGGCGAGGCAGAGGCATTGCGGGATGGAGTTCCAGAGGCTGGGGGCAGAGTGGCTGTGGGCTCGCCCCCGGGTGGGTGGGTGGGTGGGTGGGTCGGGGGACGTGGAGCAGGCCAGAACCTGTTGAGGGGGCAGACAG
Organism: Hydrolagus colliei; assembly: GCA_035084275.1. NCBI lineage: Eukaryota > Metazoa > Chordata > Chondrichthyes > Chimaeriformes > Chimaeridae > Hydrolagus > Hydrolagus colliei. The sequence goes on from CM068777.1 coordinate 1,922,819, forward strand.
GTTGGTAAGGGGATAGGAGGTCACGGATGTCGGGTTGGGGGGCGAGGTTGTGGAGGCTTTACATGTGAGGACCAGGATCTTTAATTGGATCCTCTGGGTGATGGTGAGACAATGGAGTCGGGCGAGGATGGGGGAGATGGGGCCACGGAGTTTGGAACGTGGGAAGACACGGGCAGCAGAGTTCTGGATTATCTGCAGCCTGCGGAGGGAGGAATTGGGAAGAACGCCCAGCAACAACAACACCAACAACGACAACCAGGAATAAATTGACCACAGCGTAATAATAATCCTTGCATTTGATATGGTGCTTTTCACGTCTTATCAACGTCTCAAAGCGCTTCGCAGAATATACTGTAAAGTGAATTGACTGTGTATTTGTGGGCGAAACGCAGCAGCCAGTTGCGCACAGCGGTCCCCCACAAACAGCCGTGGATTAAAGTGACCAATTTCTCAGCACTAGTTTTTTTCAAGAAGGAATTATTCCCCCCCCACCACACCACGGGAAAAGCGATCTGCCAATCGACTAAGAACCCGAGTTCCTATTCAACGCTCGAGACACAGGGAGGGGAGTGGTGTGCGGAGTGAGGAAACTTGCCAAAGCACCTAACAACACAGAAGGAAGGAACCAGATCTCTCGCTTGCGAGGTTAGGGCTCTAACCTCTGAGTTAACCAGGACTCTACATGATTGTGTGTCTGTAATCAGCATTGCTCATTTAAGGCTCGGGGCCAAAAGCATCCGAACCACAGCCTTGCATTGGAGCCAATCTGTACATTCTGTGTTGTATTCGATACAGTGATATTCTGTCAGACGCATTCTGTTTGATCTCGGTTGATCTTCACCTCAACTCTGAGTACCGCATATCCCTCGTTCGTGGGAGTCCTGTACCTCAGTGGTTAGAGCACTCGCCTTACAAGCGAGAGTCCTGGGTTCAAGTCCATGTCAGGGCGAAACCGTGGGCAAGTTTCCTTACTCCACACGCCTGATAATCCCATCAAGACAAAAGATGTAGTAAGTTTAGTCGTTTGAATCCATGACTGTTTAATAATAATAATAGTCCTTGCATTTGATATAGCGCTTTTCACATCTTATCGACGTCTCAAAGCGCTTCCCAGAATGTATTGTAAAGTGAATTGACTGTATATTTGTGGGAGACCTGAGCTGAGGACGGGGGTGGGGGTGGAGAAGGAGTCGCCAATCGGCTTGAATTGGATCCTCTGGATGATGGGGAGCCGATGAGAGTCAGGCAAGGATGGGGTCACGAAGTTTGGAACGGCAGAGAAGACGCGCTGCTGAGTTTTGGATTAACGGCGCCTTTTCACATCTTATCGACGTCTCAAAGCGCTTCACAGAATCAACTGTAAAGTGAATTGACTGTATGTTTGTGGGTGAAAAGCGGCAGCCAAATGCGCACATCAGCGACCCCACAAACAGTCGTGGACTCAAATGACCAATTTTTATTATGATTGTTTGTTTTTGAGGGGTTGGAGTATGGAAACTTGTCCAATCCCTCAAAAAGAAACACACAATAATACAAACTGGTCAATTTCAATCCACGACTGTTTGTGGGGGACGCAGCTGTGCGCAATTGACTGCCGCGTTTCACCCACAAACCTACAGTCAATTCACTTTACAGTATATTCTGCAAAGCGCTTTGAGAAGTCGATAAGACGTGAAAGTGTGGTGTGCGGTGTAAAGAAACGTGCCCAACATTTCGCCCTGCCCGGGAAACAAAGCCCAGGACCTTTCGCTTAAACAACATGACTCCACCGTCAAATCGAATCATGGTGAAACTTGAGGGGCAAAAGTTAAATAGAACCGTAACAGGTTACGTTGCAGTTCGGTGACTCACAGTCCAACCCATGGATTCCATCTTTGCCGCACTCAGGAAGATTTGATTGACAGCGCGATGGATCATTCCATTGGTATCAGCCGTGATATCATCGGATCCTTCCATGGTGTAGGTCTTCCCGCTGCCTGTCTGTCCGTACGCAAATATGCAAACGTTGTATCCGTCCAAGGCAGACTGGGCAACGGAGAAACAAGCGACAAGACTCGCGTAACTTAACATTGGCGCTTAAAGAAATTGACAACAGCAGTAGCGCTCTCACCCCCAAGACAGCAGGATTGTGGGTTCTCAAGCCTCGGTTAATGTTCTTTCGTTATTATGATGCTGATTCATTGGGGAACATATATTCACTTCACGTCTTCTAGACGTCTCAAAGCGCTTTACAGAATATACTGAAAAGTGAATTGAGTGTATATTTGCTGGTGAAATGCGGCAGTATGCCACACAAACAGTCGTGGATTGAAATGACCAATTTAGAATAGGTTATTTTTTTGACGGGTTTATTGTTAGACATGTGGAGTAAGGAAACTTGCCCAAGGTTTCGCCCTGACATGCCAGGATTCGAAACACAGGTCTCAACACCTTAAGGCGAGCGGCTCTAACCACTGAGCTACAGGTCTCGCAATTGAAACAGATCCGAGTGCAAGCCAGTGGAGTGTCCCGAGGGCTTTGAACAATGAACAGTTGTCTGCGTTATTGAATAAATAATTCCATTGAAAAATGAAAGTTCACCGAGGTGACAAGATTTTATGAATAGCATATGAATTTTACACTGCTGCTTCAAACATCCGGCCAAATGCCGAGAGCAAGTTTAGAGATGACTGGATCATCTAGATCATTGTGGAAGCTCCCAACCACACATTCCTCTGTTAAGCAGTATGCAGGAACCTGGTCAATTCGTGGATAGCTTTTCTGAGGATAATTCCTTCCACAGAAAAATTTAAAAGAATAGAATCAATTCGTGACTGACTGTGCACAACTGGACACAGCAGCGTTTCGCACGTAAAATACACAGTCAATTCACTTTGCAGTATATTCTGTAAAGCGCTTTGAAGTGAATTGAGAATCAATGTCCATCCGAAGCTTGTGACAGACAAGTCAAGCCAGGTGTCTGCATTCACTGCCCGCTGTTATGACCTGGACAAGCTGAGTGATTTCCTCAAACACCTCCGACTGTCTGGCCTTGGGATCGAAAAGGTGGTCGAAACTGAAGTCGTATTTCAACTCAACTTTCCGATCACGGCCTGTGTGAGACTGTAATATGAGAGGGGAGACAAAAAGCACACAGCATTGATACAAACATCTGAGAAAGTTACCTCAAGCCAACACAGGCACCCTCCCTCCCCTCCACCCTGCATTTTGGGAATTCTCTACCCCAGAAGGCTGTAGATGCTCAGTCCTTGAATGGTTGGGAGGGGTGGGGGGGGGTGAAGAGAGAGAACGAGAGGCAGGCGACAAGGGGTGGGGTGAGTGTGGGGGGGATAGGGGCAGAGAATCACTCGACTCCTCAACCGTCCTTCAAGAAAAAATAATTGTAACATTGGTCATTTCAATCCCCGACTGTTTGTGGGGAACGCTGCTGTGCGCAATTGGCTGCCGCGTTTCGCCCACAAATATATTCAGTCAATTCACTTTACAGTATATTCTGTGAAGCGCTTTGAGACGTCTAGAAGACGTGAAAAGCGCTATATCAAATGCAAGGATTATCATTATTAGATTCAGGACTGAGATTCATAGATTTCTAAAGTATAGAGGGATTAAGGTAGTGGCTTCCAAACTTAAATAGCGCCCCACCCCCACCCCGCACTAATTCAGCAAAGTTTTCGTTTTGCTACCCCACCCCCTCCCACCACCCCACTCCTTCACATTGAATTTCGCAAATAACCGCAAATTTAATACTTTCTTTGTCTGTTGTTAATCCGTAAGTAATAACAAAAAACATTAAATAGTTAAAAATGTAAATGAAATGAAAATAATTATAATTGTGAAACCAATAACTTTACATTTACAATTGACAGCACTTTGAATTTGTTAGTGTGATGTGTGAGCTTGAGGTCTCACTATTGTAAGGCGAGTGCTCCAACCACTGAGCTACAGCTCCTCCCATCCTCCTGACGTGAAAGGCGTTGAACAAATGCTCCCACATTGTGAAACTTCATCCCGCAATCCCTTCGCCTCACTTTCTCCCTTTCCTCCTTCACGGCCGGTCTCAAGACCTTCCTCTTCTACCGTGCCTTCTGCTCCCCTTCTAACCCTCCCCCCTTTCCTACTCTCCTTCTCCCTGCCCCTACCCTTCCCCACCTGCTCGGGTCCCGACCTGACTGTTCAGCGCTTTGGGACGTCCTCCCGACGTCAAAGACGCAGCATAAATGTCATTTTGTTGTTGTAAATGTGGGCCGGGGATCAGATGGAAGTTTGTATCCATCAGACAGATCGCATGGTTTGCAGAGAGAGAGAGAAAAAAACAACTTACGTCTTCCATCTTGGCCAAGATGATTGCTTTCTTGTCGTTGGCTGTGAACTGAATGTGGCTCGTGTCTTTGTACTTGTCCGTCTCCGCGTCCAGAAGAGGCCGCACCCGGCAGAACACGCAGATGTTGCCCTGAAACGGTTACAAAGAGAGAACATTAGGCTTCAGCGACAGCTCGAGGTATTGACATAATCAATCAATCAATCAATCCTTACATTTAAATATCACCTTTCACATCAAGAGGACGTCCCAAGGTGCTGCATAGTCAGGTAGGGACAAGAGCAGTGGGGGAGAGGTCGGGGCAGGATGAAGGAGAGTAGGAGAATTGACTGTATATTTGTGGGCGAAACATGGCAGCCAAATTGCGCACAGCAGCGTCCCACAAACAATCATGGAAGTGGGACCGTAGGAGAAAGGGGGAAAAGAGGGCAAGGAGGGAGATGGAGGCAAAGGTGGGTGGGGTTAAAATAATAATAATCCTTGCATTTGATACAGCGCTTTTCACATTTTATCGACGTCCCAAAGCGCTTCACAGAATACACTGTGAAGTGAATTGACTGTATGTATTTGTGGGCGAAACGTGGCAGCCAATTGCGCACAACAGCGACCCCCACAAACAACCGTGGATTGAAATGACCAATTTTATTATTGGGAGGAGGGATTATTATTGGGAGTGTGTGTGTGGAGTAAGGAAACTTGCCCAAAGCTTCGATCTGCCTTTGAAATCAAACCCAGGTCGTCTCAGTTGTGAGTCGAGTGCTCTATCCACTGAGCTACAAGACTATTTGTTACCATCAATAAATAACTTGGGTGACTGAACCACAGACTGAAATATACCTTGAGTTCTTGGACCGTATTGTGTGACCAGCGCCTCTCTACTGCCTTCCTGTGTAGCTCTTCCTCCTTCTCCGCTGTGTCATCTCGCTGTGTGGTTACCAGTGCCTGCAGCTCCTCCGCACACCGGCGTTCGTTTGCCAGCTCCTCTTGGCTGGCTTTCAGTTTGCACTATAGCGGGAGCATGGAAAGATGGGAGGACACGATTGAAACCAAACATGCATAGTAGACACAGGACATTTTAACTACAAATGTCACAAAACACAAAGCCGACATCAGCTGCACATGAACACAACAACTTGTTGTACAACAACAAAATTATACTTTTATAGCACGTTTCACGTCAAGAGCAACTCCTCCCCCCCCCACTGGTTGATGGGGGGGGGAGGAGTTGCCGATAGGTCCATCGAAGAGAAGCGTCTTGAGGCGAAACTTGAAGGAGGCCAAGGAGGGGGCGAGGGAGAGGAACTGCAAATGGAGTTCCAGAGGTTGGGGGCAGATTGGCTGAAGGCTCACCCGCCAATGGTGGGGCGGGTGGGTCGGGGGACATGGAGCTGGCCTGAGCCTGCTGAGCGGAGAGAGGGGGCGGGTAGGTTGGTTAGGGGATAGGAGGTCACGGATGTAGGGTGGGGTGAGGTTGTGGAGGGCTTTAAATGTGAGGACCAGGATCTTTCACGCGAGCTTAGCGGTGTGGGTGGAGTCTGATGCTGAATTGGAAAGAGAGGGGAGCCACGGTTACAGAGGAATGTCTTGAGGTGCGATTTGAAGATGGGTTAAACAGTGTTGAGTCACTCAACACTAGGTGTTGAGTGATTCAGGGATTGGAGGCTTCTAAGGTGAATGGCCCTGCATCAATTTAACGCTCTGACAGTTAACACCCAGCTCCAGTTTGTGCTTCACCTCATTGGTGTCTACGATGGTGGTGAGAGTGAGCTTGGAGGCTTGCTGCTCACTGACGAGCTTGCCCCGCTCCCGGGCCTGCGCCCTGGCACACTCCATGTCGCTCTCACATCGCTCCTTTGCTCGCTCGTTGTTGGAATTTTCGTCCTGGCATTCCTGCAGCTCACTCTGAGTTCTCTTCAGTTGCTCATTCACAGTCCTGAACAACAACAACAACACATTTACACAACTGCGCCTTTCACATCAGAAGGACCGTCATGAGGATTTGGACTCGAGCTGGGATTGGGATCAGGAGGGGCGGAGGGCAGGGGAGTATGTGGATAGGTGGGTGAAAGCGCCATTTGATAGAGCGCTTTTCATGTCTTCTCAAAGCGCTTCACAGAATATACTGTAAATCAATTGACTGTATATTTGTGGATGAAACGCGGCAGCCAATTGCACACAGCAGCGTCCCCACAAACAGCTGTGGATTGAAACGACCAATTGAATATTTTGTTATGGATTATTATTAGGTGTGTAGAGTAAGGAAACTTGCCCAAGGAGTCTTTACTTTGTGGAGCTCCTGTAACTCAGTGGTTAGAGCACTCGCCTTACAAGCCTTACAATGTCGAACACATGTCTCACATGTGTTCGACAGCGCCCCACAGACACCGGTGGGTTGAAGTGACCCTAAGTCTCTTCGCTCAGAAATATAAAGTCAATTAACTTCACAGTATATTCTGTGAAGTGCTTTCAGAGATGTCGATAAGATGTAAAAAGCGCTATACCAAATGCAAGAATTATTATTATTATTACAACAACAACAACTTTGATTTATATCGCGCCCTCCACGCCGGACGGCGTCTCAGAGCGCTTCACAATAGCGGATCCCGGGACCGAGCCAGGGGGAGCAGGGGTAGAAAGGTGACCAAAGGCACGGTTGAAGATAAAAGGTCTTCAGCTGGGATCTGAAACTGGGAAGAGAGGGGGCGAGGCGAAAGGAGTGAGGAAGAGAGTTCCAGAGCCTCGGGGTGTAGTGGCTGAAGGCACGGCCGCCGAGGGTGGAGCAGAGGATTCAGGGGACATGGAGGAGGCCAGGCACGGTGGGGCGAAGGCAGCGAATGCTGGTTTGAGGAGAGAGGAGGTTAGAGATGTAGGGGTTGCAGAGGAGTGGATGGATTTGAAAACAAGGGTGAGCATCTTGAAGTCGATTCTCTCAGGGACAGGGAGCCAGTGAAATCTGGCAAGGACTTGGGTAATGGGGCAGTGAAGCTTGGGTGTGGGTGAGTATGCGGGCGGCTGAGTTTTGAATAAGCTGGATTTTGTGGATAGTAGAGGAGGGCAGACTGGCAAGGAGGGCACTGGAATAGTCCAGCCGAGAGGTGACAAAGGCATGGACCAGGGTTTCAGTGGCTTTTAGGGTGAGGTATTGAGGTATTATTATTATTATGAGCAAGAGCACTAGTACCAGGTTGACATACACGTTGCACAATGTGACTCTTTACTTTTGTCAGTTACTGCCAGTTGCCTCCCATTTTTACATTCCCAGCAATATGAGTAAGCAAACTGTTGGGTAAGTTTCCTTACTCCAAATGTCACTGTTTAAGTAACAAACCGGTTGTTGGTCGATTAGCTAAATAAAACAAATTGGTCAATTCAATCCACGATTGTTTGTGGCACATTGCTGGGCACAGTTGGCAGCCGCATTTGGTCCACAAATTAGTTAATTCACTTTATTCCGTGAAGAGTTTTGAGACGCCCCGAAGATGTGATATGACGCTAAGTAAAAAAAGGATTGTATATATATCAATCAAAACTTACATTTATATAGTGCCTTTCACGTCGAGAGTACATCCCAAGGAGCTGTACAGTTATGTAGGGACAAGAGCGGGGGGGAGGGGTCGGGGCAGGATGAAGGAGAATAGGAGAATTGACTGTATATTTGTGGGCGAAAGGTGGCAGCCAAATTGCGCACAGCGGTGTACCAAAAACAGTAATTGAAGTGGGATTAAGGGATAAGGGGTGGAAAGATGGCAAGGGGAGGGTAGAGGGGTAAGCAGTGAGGAGAGTAGGAAAGTCGACTGTATATTTGTGAGCGAAACGCAGCAGCCATATGTATATATAAATAAAAAATATTGATAAGCAAACGCTCAACTGAAGCATGGAACAAGATAATAATAATGCTTCCATTTGGTCAAGTGTCGTATCACATCTTCAAAGATGTCTCAAGGCACTTTATGGGATATACTGTACTGCAAAGTGTATCGACTCTGTATTTTGTGGGCGAAACGTGGCAGCCGGTTGCGCACGCAGTATCTCACAAACAGTCAATTTGCTTCAGTGTAGAGCATGGAGACGTCGCCCGAGCCTTGACGAGGCGCTGTATCCAACGTGAGGATGATAATAATATAATAATAGAATCTTATAGATTCATAGATTCACAGATTCATAGAAAATTACGGCACAAAAGGAGGCCATTCGGCCCATCTAGTCTGTGCCGGCTCTTTGAAAAGAGCGATTTAATCCCACTGCCCTGCCCGCTCCCCATAGCCTAATAGACCTGTTCTCCCTAAATAAAGATCTAATTCCCTTTTAAAAGTTTTTATCGAATCAGCCTCCACCACCTTTTCAGGCAACGCATTCCAGATTCGAACAACTTGCTGAGTGAAAACATTTCTCCTCAGCTCCCCTCTACTTCGCTTGAAACTATTTTAAATCTGTGACCACGAGTCACAGATTCGTCCACGAGTGGAAATAGTTTTTCTCTATTTGCCCTGTCGAAACCCCTCATGATTTTATTAACCTTTATTAGGTCTCCCCTCAATCTTCTCTGCCCCAGAGAGAATAACCCTAGCCTATCTAGCCTCTCCTCATCGCTGAAGTCCCTCAATCCTGGCACAATCCTAGTAAATCTTCTTTGTACCCTTTCCAATGTCTTCACATCCTTTCTGTAATGTGGTGACCAGAATTGAACACAGTATTCCAGCTGAGGCCTCACCAAAGTCTTATAGAGGTTAGTGAGCACTTCCTGACTTTTGTACTCTATACACCAATTCATGAAGCCTAGTATCCCATATGCCTTCTTAACAGCCTTGTCTACCTGTCCTGCCACCTTCAATGAGTCTCTAACACAAATCCCCAGGTCTCTCTGTTCCTTCACACAATTGACAATTTTACTATCTAGTCTATATTGCCTCCCTTCATTTCTTCTCCCAAAATGCATCACCTCACACTTCTCTGCATTAAACTTCATCTGCCATGTGTCTGCCCACTTTACCAATTTGTCTATATCCTCTTGCAGATGGCTACTATCCTCCTCACTATTTACTATTCTCCCTAACTTAGTGTCATCTGCAAACTTTGAAACTGTACTCCGTACACCCAAGTCCAGATCATTGATGTAGATTACAAACAGCAATGGTCCCAAAACTGATCCCTGTGGCACACCACTGCTCACTTCCCTCCAGTCTGAAAAACAGCCGCTCACTACAACTCTCTGCTTTCTGTCTCGCAGCCAGTTGTGGATCCACGCTGCCACTGTCCCTTTTACGCCATGGGCCTTTAATTTCCTAATAAGTCTCTCATGTGGCACTTTGTCAAATGCCTTTTGAAAGTCCATGTAAACTATATCAACTGCGCTACCATTATCCACCCATTCCGTTACCTCATCAAAAAATTCTATCAAATTTGTAAGGCAAGATTTGCCTTTAACAAATCCATGTTGACTGTCCTTTATTAGCCTATATCTTTCTAAGTGAAGATCTACCTTGTCCCTGATTATGGACTCTAGATGTTTGCCCACTACCGACGTTAGACTGACTGGTCTGTAGTTACCAGTCTTGTCCTTCTGCCCCTTTTTATACAAGGGAGTAACATTAGCTATCCTCCAGTCCTCTGGCACGACCCCTGTGTCCAAGGAAGATTGAAAGATCGTGGCCAGAGTCCCTGCTATTTGCTCCCGTGCCTCCCTTAGTAACCTAGGGTGCATCCCATCCGGACCAGGTGACTTATCCACCTTGAGCGACGTCAACCTTTTTAGCACTTCCTCTCTGGTTATAATTATTCTATCCATTTCTCCTACCCTCTCCTCCAATACCATGGCATTGGCTGTATCCTTTTCTTTTGTGAAGACAGAGGCGAAGTACTCATTCAGTAGATCAGCCATGCCCTCTGCCTCCACAATGAGATTTCCTCCTAGGTCCCTAATTGGCCCCACCCTATCCTTGACCAACCTTTTACTCTTAATATGTTGGTAAAAAACCTTAGGGTTCCCCTTAATCTTACTCGCTAATTGTATTTCATGCAGTCTCTTTGCCCCTCTAACTTCCTTTTTTAGTTCTATCCTACACTTCCTATATTCTGCTTGGTTCCCTTCTGAATTTTGAGCCTGACACTTATCATAAGCTTCTTTTTTTTGTTTTATTTTGGCCCCGATTTCCTTAGTCATCCTTAGAATCTTACGGCACAAAAGGAGGCCATTCGGCCCACCGAATCTGTGTAGCTCTTTGAAAAGAGCAATATAATCCCACTCCCCAGCTCTCTCTCTCCCTATAACCTCGCAAACCCGTCCTCCCTAAATAAATGACTATCTCTCTTTTAAAAGCTGTTATCGAATCGGCCTCCACCACCTTTTCAGGCAACGCATTCCAGATTCCAACAACTCGCTGAGTGAAAACATTTCCCCTCATCTCCCTTTTTGAAACTATTTTAAATCTGTGACCACGAGTCACTGACACGCCCACCAGTGGAAACAGTTTTTCCCTGTCTACTCTGTCGAATCCCCTCATGATGTTAAAAACCTCTATTAGGTCTCCTCGCAACCTTCTCTGTTCCAGTGAAAATAAACCTAGTCTCTCTAGCCTTTCCTCGTAGCTGAAGTCCCTCATTCTTGGTACCATCCTACTAAATCTCCTCTGCACCCTGTCCAATGCCTTAACATCCTTCCTAAAGTGTGGTGACCAGATTTGTACACAATAATGAGTGCTTTTCACATCTTATCGATGCCTCAAAGTGCTTCACAGAATATAGTGTAAAGTGAATTGACTGTACATTTGTGTACAGTCTCCGACCTCGTCTCCCCTTGTCAGTCTGTCCCGCTCCCTTCGCTCAGCAGACACCGACCTGCTTCAGGCCCCCACCCCAATGCTTCCCATCCCACCATTGCTGGTTAGGCATTCAGTATCACTGCCCACCACTCTGGAACTCTATCCTGCAATCCCTCCACCTCACCCACCCATCTCCCCTCCTTCCAAGTCCCGTGTAAAGACTTTCCACTTCGACCGTGCTATCACCAACTCTCTCTGCACTCTAACCATCCATATCCCAAACCAACCCCACCAACCCCCACCAGCTCGGGTGTAAATACCTGACTGCCCAGCGCCTTGAGACATCCTCCTGACATGAAAGGCGCCGTGTAAACGTAATGCGTAAAGCCTTCTGATAGTAAGCCGACTACACACCTGACTCTCCAGCGGGAAAGCCACCGTGGTTAGTGACCTGCAGAACACTGGCCGAGCTTCTCCCCCTGTTTCGTCCTCATGCTACTGTGGCCGCAGAAGCCATAGCTCCTGGCCCAGTGACTGTATTCGCGGGTCGGGCTGTATGTGTGAGACAGGGGGGAAGAGAACACAGTGAAAGATAAAGACATCGCCCAGCACCTCTCTTTACTCAGTTCAAGCACATTAAGGCACAGTCCTTGACTGGTTCAATTCCTACATGAGCCACCGTTTACATTTTGTTTCTTCCAACGGTTTCTCCTCTAACCTTCGCACAGTTTCTCACAGCGTCCCTCAGGTCTCTGTCCTTGGCCCCCTTTTTTTCACCATTTACACGCTTCCTCTGTGCGATGTCATTCGCAAACATGGGGTAAATTTCCACATGATGCGGACGACACCCAGCTGTACCATTCTGCCTCATCTCTCAACCCCCAGACCATCGATGTTCTGACAGCATGTTTGCCGACATTGAGTCCTGGACGAGGGACAACTTCCTCCCATTGAACGTGAGCAAGACCGAGGCCCTCCTGATCGGCTCAAGACAGCACCTCCACACATCAGGCGCTGCCAGCCTCAACATCCAAGGCTGTACTCTCCACCTCACAAAGCCAGTCAGGAACCTCGGCATCACGTTCGACCAAAAACTCTCCTTCCTCCCCCACATCCGTGCCTTGACCGGCACCGCTTATTTCCACCTGCGTAACATTGCCAGGCTCCGCAACTATCCCACCCCCCGCGCTGCCGACACACTCGTGCACACGTACATCACCTCATGGCTGGACTATGGGAACTCTCTCCTCGTCGGCCTCCCCAGTTCCTCCATTCACAGGCTGCAGGCCATCCAAAACTCTGCAGCCCGTGTACTATCCCGCACCCACTTTCGTGATCACATAACCCCCACCCTCGCCCGTATCCACTGGCTTCCCATCCTCCAGAGGATCGAGTTCAAGATCCTCGTCCTCACCTTCAAGGCCTTACACGGCCATGCCCCGCCCTACTTAACCGACTTCCTTTCCCCCTATAAGACCACCCGGACCCTCCGTTCAGTAGGACTTGTCCTGCTCCAAGGCCCCCGCCCGAATCGCCCCACCATTGGTGGCCGGGCTCTCAGTTTTTCGGCTCCCACCCTGTGTTATTCCATTCCCCAATCCCTCCGCCTTGTTTCTTCCCTTTCCTCTTTCAAGGCGGGTTTGAAGACTTTCCTCTTCGACCGTGCCTTTTGTTCCACCCCGAATTTTTCGAACTTCCCTACGTGTTTCGCCCCTTCCCGAACACCACCACCAGCTCGGGTCACACGCCTCCTGTGCAGCGCCTTGGGACTTCCTCCCGACGTGAAAGGTGCTTTACAAATTTAAGTTGGTGTTGTCCTCTCTCGCACCAGGCTCCGCAAACCAATCAACCCACCCCACCCACATTTTCATCCGGCTCTACTGGTTCCCCATCCCTCACAGTCCAAAACCCCTATGGTCACCTTTAAATCCCCTCCACTGTCTTTCGCCCCCTTTAAGTCTCCGACCTCCTCTCCCCTTATCGGTCTGTCCCGCTCCCTTCGCTCGGCAGACACCGGCCTGCTTCAGGCCCCCACCCCAATGCTTCCCATCCCACCATTGCTGGTTAGGCATTCAGCATCTCTGCCCACCACACTCTGGAACTCTATCCTGCAATCCCTCCACCTCATCCACCCTTCCAAGTCCCGTGTAAAGACTTTCCACTTCGACCGTGCTATCACCCACTCTCCCTGCCCTCTAACTACCCAGATCCCAAACCAACCCCACCAACCCCCACCAGCTCGGGTGTACATCCTGACTACCCAGCTCCTTGAGACATCCTCCTGACATGAAAGGCGCTGTGTAAACGTAATGCGTAAAGCCTTATGATACTAAGCCGACTACACACCTGACTCTGCAGCGGGAAAGCCACCGCGGTTAGTGACCTGCAGAACACTGGCCGAGCTTCTCCCCCTGTTTCGTCCTCATGCTACTGTGGCCGCAGAAGCCATAGCTCCTGGCCCAGTGACTGTATTCGCGGGTCGGGCTGTGTGTGTGTGTGAGAGAGGGGGGAAGAGAACACAGTGAAAGATAAAGACATCGCCCAGCACCTCTCTTTACTCAGTTCAAGCACATTAAAGCTCGCCTGCACAATACACAACTACTATAGTACACAACACTACATTTCGCCCACAAATATACAGTCAATTTACTTTGCAGTACATTCTGTGAAGCGCTTTGTGTTAGAAAAATTAAGGTTATAGTGATAAGTCTAAATTAATGTTAAGTGTGCATAAATGTGTTAAGTGAAGGAATGCTGATGCTGTATAACTGAGTGCTAGTACGTGCCAAAGTGCTAGTACAAAGTCTGTGTAAAACAAGTCCTTATAAGGAAATGTGAATATTACATTGAGCAAGGTAGCACCTAATCACAAGATAAGGGAAGTCACACAATGGGTAACATGCAACCACAAGATAGAGGAAGTCACACAATGGTGAAGGTTTGCATAGTGACAAAGGACACGAACGATTTGAAACAGAGCCTCTGTGATTGGGCTATGTGTAACCCGCCCAATAGAATAGTGCAAATAAATGCATGTTGCATCTGTATGTCTGGGTCGTTAGCTTGGTGAAGCTTCGACCCTAACGCTATACCAGTGTTTGGAAACTGGTCTAGACTTAGACAATTAAACACGCTTGGGGTAACTTAGGTTTCGGAGTATGTTTATTGTATATGGGTATGAATGAGTTTTAGGAGAAGGACCTATAAACAAAATATACCCAACATTGGGGGCTCGTCCGGGATCTCAACATCTTACGCCTAGGGGTGAGTATAGTCAGGTCTGAGACAACCGACACCGGGGATCGAGCAGGATCCAAGAGACGGTACGGGGAGGTCAGAACACTAACTCACCTAGGAAGGGTAAGTGATGAGATCATTGAAAATGGGATGTGTGGGGAGTAAAGGGGGTTGTTGTTGTTGTAAGTATTGTAAGAAAAAACCCCAAGAGACTCTGAGTAAAAATGGAAAGGCTATGAATAAGGCGGTACAGGGAAGCGGAGAATGGGAAAATATATGGAAGAGAAAATTCGGATTTGATGGGCGATTAAAACCTGAAAGTACTAAAGAATTGTTGAATAAATTGGAAATTAAATGTAAAAGTGATCCTAAAAAATTAAAAAAGTATCACTATGCAGAAGCCCAAGTATGGCATTGAGGGCCAGCCAGAATAAAGAACTAAAGAACGGGGGGAAAGAGCAGGGGAGAATAAGACCCAACTAGTGGCATATACAGAAAAGGAAGATTTAGAAACTACCGTAAATAGACCGCGGGTTCCCCCCCCTTATCAACCACCGGTGATTGGGGCTACGGCACCCCCGACTCATGATTATAATCCGAGACAAAGAAATGGAATACCTTTTGTAAAATTGTCTCCCAAATTCGATAGGGGTCAACCAGCCCCAACACAAGAGTTTGGCAAAGAAGGAGGGAATTCGAGGCTTTTCCCCATGATACAAGTGGCGAATGGGCAGGGGGATATTCAGTATGTTTACCGGGCATGGAATATGGAGGATGTATAACGTGCCATGGCGGCCTGTCCCTACCCTAACCAGGGGGGAAACGAATTCCGGGACTTTATGCATCAAGCTATACCGAGTTATCGTTTGAATAGTCTAGAGATTGAGCAATGTTTACGAGAGATTTTGCGGCAGGAATGGTGTCAGGTGGGAGGGGACTGGACAGCAGTACATGATGAGGGAATACCCAGACCCTATGCGGTGCCACCGGTGCCGGCCCATCGTCCCTTGGATCGGTTAATGGATAGAATAGCGGGATTCTATAGAGCTCGATGTGACTATTCAGCAATAACAGACTGCGTACAAAATCGAGATGAAACATGTATGCAATACTATACAAGATTGAGGAAGGTTTTCAATGCGAATAGCGGGATTGAACCACCTCAGCCCCATAATGATACTGGAGTATGGGCCCAACAAATAAAAAATGCTTTCCTGTCGGGAGCATCCCCACAGATAGCAAAAGTGGTAAAACAACATTTAATTACTTGGAGTACGGGACCACTTCAACAAGTGTTGGATCACGCACTCCACTTTGAAAAGACGATAAGGGAAGAAAAGAGACATAATAAGCAAGGGGAAGGGTTTGTTACCCAGGAAATAAGGAAGAAACCATGGCAAAAGAATACAGGGGAAAAGAAAGGAAAACCTAGGGATGGTAATGGGGGAGAATGTTATGTTTGCGGAAAAATGGGTCACTGGGCACGAAATTGTCCCGATAGATATAAGGCACCAAATCCTAAGGATGAATGATACGAGGATGAAGGGGAAATCGAGCGTATATTTGCCTTGATGCAATCCCCGGGAACCGCGTGGTTAAGACTTAAGGTAAATGAAGTACCCATATCATTTTTGTGTGATTCAGGAGCGTGTAGGACGGTAATTACTAAAAAAGATGCCACATTGTCTTATAAAAATAGTCCAGAGGAAATTACCATTCGATCAGCAACGGGAGAATTTCAAACGCAATGTGTAACACAACCACTAACATTTTGTTATATGGACAGGGAATCAGTAGAAGCTCAGGTAATTGTTTCAGCCACTTGCCCGGTCAACTTGTTGGGGCGTGATGTATTGACAAAACTAAATCTGGGGGTGGTCACAGTCGGAAATGAACGATGGGAGGCGGTTAAAATAACTTATAGATGTAATAAAGATGACCCGGAGGATGATTTTGTGGTGCAAGAGAGAGGGGAACCCCAATATTATTATGCCCTGCAATTAAAGGCAGGATCAGGACAGCTTCGACAGGAGTTGATAAGTTTAGCAGAAGGTAGAGTAATGGGAGATAGTGATTTTCGCAAGGCGGACGAATTACACTGCACCATGTGGTATTGTACGGAAGGGGGGAAGTCAGAAGCGTATGAGAAACATTTTTAAATTGGCAGTTCAACACGGGTGACCATACAAAGGATTTATTGGAACGCTCATAATATGGAAGAAGAGGTAATACTACAACCCATAGATAAGCAAGTGTATCAAGGGAATAGTACTCCCCATGTATCAGTCACTAAAGGACAAAATCAATCTTGGAAACAAGTGGGAGACTTGGTGAAAAGAGGTACTCAGGTGGGGGACTGGAAAGAGACAGAAGAATCGGGGGTATGGTACTCGCCTAGATCCAGAATCTATTCCCAGTGTTTGAATTGGGTATACCAATGTGAGCGGGTGAGGAGAATGCACTCAGGAAGAACTAGTCCCGGACTAGTTCTTCTAGAGATGGATTATCATAGAATCATAGAATCATAGAATTTTACGGCACAAAAGGAGGCCATTCGGCCCATCTAGTCTGTGCCGGCTCTTTGAAAAGAGCGATTCAATCCCACTGCCCTGCCCGCTCCCCATAGCCTAATAGACCCGTTCTCCCTAAATAAAGATCTAATTCCCTTTTAAAAGTTGTTATCGAATCAGCCTCCACCACCTTTTCAGGCAATGCATTCCAGATTCGAACAACTCGCTGAGTGAAAAAAATTCTCCTCAGCTCCCCTCTACTTCGCCTTGAAACTATTTTAAATCTGTGACCACGAGTCACAGATTCACCCACGAGTGGAAATAGTTTTTCTCTATTTGCCCTGTCGAAACCCCTCATGATCTTATAAACCTCTATTAGGTCTCCCCTCAATCTTCTCTGCTCCAGAGAGAATAACCCTAGCCTATCTAGCCTCTCCTCATAGCTGAAGTGCCTCAATCCTGGCACCATCCTAGTAAATCTTCGTTGTACCCTTTCCAATGCCTTCACATCCTTTCTGTAGTGTGGTGACCAGAATTGAACACAGTATTCCAGCTGAGGCCTCACCAAAGTCCTATAGAGGTTAGTCAGCACTTCCTGACTTTTGTACTCTATACCCCTATTTATAAAGCCTAGTATCCCATATGCCTTCTTAACAGCCTTGTCTACCTGTCCTGCCACCTTCAACGAGTCACTAACACAAATCCCCAGGTCTCTCTGTTCCTTTACACCATTTAAAATTGTACTATCTAGCCTATATTGCCTCCCTTCATTTCTTCTCCCAAAATGCATCACCTCACACTTCTCTGCATTAAACTTCATCTGCCATGTGTCTGCCCACTTTACCAATTTGTCTATATCCTCTTGCAGATGGCTACTATCCTCCTCACTGTTTACTATTCTCCCTAACTTAGTGTCATCTGCAAACTTGGAAACTGTACTCCGTACACCCAAGTCCAGATCATTGATGTAGATTACAAACAGCAATGGTCCCAAAACCGATCCCTGTGGCACACCACTGCTCACTTCCCTCCAATCTGAAAAACAGCCGCTCACTACAACTCTCTGCTTTCTGTCTCGCAGCCAGTTGTGGATCCACGCTGTCACTGTCCCTTTTACGCCATGGGCCTTTAATTTCATAATAAGTCTCTCATGTGGCACTTTGTTAAATGCCTTTTGAAAGTCCATGTAAACTACATCAACTGCGCTACCATTATCCACCCATTCCGTTACCTCATCAAAAAATTCTATCAGATTTGTAAGGCAAGATTTGCCTTTAACAAATCCATGTTGACTGTCCTTTATTAGCCTATATCTTTCTAAGTGAAGATCTACCTTGTCCCTGATTATGGACTCTAGATGTTTGCCCACTACCGACGTTAGACTGACTGGTCTGTAGTTACCAGGCTTGTCCTTCTGCCCCTTTTTATACAAGGGAGTAACATTAGCTATCCTCCAGTCCTCTGGCACGACCCCTGTGTCCAAGGAAGATTGAAAGATCGTGGCCAGAGTCCCTGCTATTTGCTCCCGTGCCTCCCTTAGTAACCTAGGGTGCATCCCATCCGGACCAGGTGACTTATCCACCTTGAGCGACGTCAACCTTTTTAGCACTTCCTCTCTGGTTATAATTATTCTATCCATTTCTCCTACCCTCTCCTCTAATACCATGGCATTGGCTGTATCATTTTCTTTTGTGAAGACAGAGGCGAAGTACTCATTCAGTACATCAGCCATGCCCTCTGCCTCCACAATGAGATTTCCTCCTAGGTCCCTAATTGGCCCCACGCTCTCCTTGACTAACCTTTTACTCTTAATATGTTGGTATTACTCTTAATATGAAGGGGAATTGAATAAGTTGCCCCCCACCCTATGGTCTCAGGGTCCGGCAGATGTGGGATTAATTAGAGGAACAGAGCCTGTTAAAAGTGTTCCAAAAGGGACCCAAAGACCATACCAACGACAGTATCCTATGAAACCAGAAGCTGTGGAAGGTATTAAACCGATAATCCAGGAATTGAAGGAAAAGGGCATTATTATAGACTGTCCGGACTCACCATGTAATACGCCTTTATTTCCCGTAAAAAAGGTAGCTCCATCAATAGGTTGGAGACTGGTACAGGATTTACAGGCAGTAAACAAGGCAGTAATTCCCCGAACGCCCGTGGTACCAGATCCCAACACCTTACTCAATGAATTAAGGACGGACGCTCAGTGGTTTACAGTAATAGATTTGGCAAATGCGTTTTTTTCAGTGCCCGTAGATGTTGACTCTCAATTTTGGTTTGCGTTTACATTTCTGGGGAAGAAATATACATATACCAGATGCCCTCAGGGATTCGTGGAATCTCCAGCCATATTTTCACAGTGTATGGGGAGCAATTTAGCGAAATTTGAGCCTCCAGGGGGTAGCCAGATTCTATTGTATGTAGATGACATATTAATTTGCTCCCCTTGTGAACAAACATGTAAACAGGATTCGTTAGCCTGTTTACAATTCCTTGGTGATTGGGGACATAAAGTTAGTAGAAGTAAATTACAATTCTGTCTGACAGAAGTAAAATATCTAGGACATGCAATTACCAAACATGGGAAATCACTATTGAATGACCGTAAACTGGCCATAATGCAGGTTCCTCGCCCAGAGACTAAACAACAAATGATGTCGTTCTTAGGAATGACTAATTTTTGCTGAGCATGGATCTCCTCATATGCGGAGCTAACTCAACCCTTATTAGGGTTGATTTATGACACCCCCATGAAAGCACAGGACACATTGGTATGGCATCCCGATGCAGAAAAAGCATTCGAGGTGGTTAAAACCATTTTGTCCGGGGCAGAAACTTTGGCTCACCCTGACCCCACGAAACCATATACTCAAACTGTATGTGTAAAAAATGGCTTCATGGCATCGGTCTTGCTACAACCTTTCGGCACTCGAATGCGACCAGTGGCTTATTATTCACATCGGTTAGACCCTGTGGCTAGAGGCCTACCTTGCTGCTTACAGGCAGTAGAGGCGGCAGCATTAGCAGTACGAGCATCATTACCTCTGGTACTGTACCAACCTCTAAAGCTGCTCGTCCCTCATGCGGTGTCCATTCTATTGTTACAAACAAAACATGCCTTTTTGTCACCGGCTAGACAATTGTCCTGTATTGCTACCCTGTTGAATTGCCCCAACCTCACGATTGAACGGTGTACAGTATTAAATCCGGCTACCCTACTCCCAATACCTACAGATGGGACGCCACATGATTGTCTGACAAAAACGTCTCAATCAGTGGCAGCCAGGGTGGATCTTTCAGATACTGAATTTCCACGGGCTGACGTCACTTACTTTGTGGATGGATCATGTAAAAAGAATGCACTGGGGCACTCACAGAGTAGTTACGCGGTGTGTACTTCGGACGCTGTAGCGGAAGCAGGTTGTCTTCCCTCGGAAAATTCGGCACAAATGGCCGAATTAATTGCACTTACAAAAGCCTGTATTTGGGGTAAGGGGAAGGTAATAAATGTGTATACTGATTCACAATATGCGCACTCAACATGTCATGTGTTTGCGGGACAATGGCGAAATCGAGGAATGGTAACCTCAACGGGAAAACCCATTTCTCATGCGGATTTAATTTTGAATTTGATAGCTGCGTTACAACTCCCTAAACAGCTTGCAATTCTTAAATGTGCTGCCCATACTTCCTATAAGGATCCGATATCCCGAGGTAATGCGTTTGCACATCAAACAGCAAAACAGGTTGAGTTTCCAGAGATATTATTGTTAGATCCTTCCCCTAGTATTGACAAAACAATACTACAAACCATGCAGTTGGAAGCGGGCACTCTTGAAAAACGGGCGTGGAAAAATATGGGTTGCACACAGAATGTATCAGGGATATGGGTTGGAAGTACTGGATTGCCAGTACTGCCTCGATCATTGTTTCCTATTGCGGCAGATTTGAGTCACGGCAAATGCCATGTCTCAAAAGGAGGGATGAGGACAATGATAGACCAACAATACACGACGTTTGGTCTAACTACCTATTTAAAAATTTTTTGTAGACAATGCATCACATGTTTGCGGAATAATCCCCAGGGACAAGTACAATGTCAGCCGGGTACAATCCCACAGGCAAATGAACCCTTCTCACACTGGATGATGGATTTTATTCATTTAAATAAATGTGAAGGAAAGAAATATTGTCTAGTAATGGTGTGTCCATTTTCAGGATAGATAGAGGCTTTTCCAACTACACATGTAGATACATTGATAGTAGCAAAAATATTGTGTAAGGAAATTATCCCGAGATGGGGAATTCCACAAATATAATGGACCAGAATTCAGAAATGAAGTATTACGAAATGTGGGAGCCCAATTGGGCATCGTGTTAAAAAATCATTGTGCGTATCACCCGGAATCTGCAGGAGTAGTTGAGAGACATAATGGAACACTCAAGAACAAATTAAAAAAGGCTATGGAAACCACAGGGAAAGGTTGGGTGGCTTGTTTGCCCCTGGCATTAACTAGTATGCGAATTACCTCGGGAAGTAAAATATTGTCTCCCTACGAAATAGTTTTGGGTCGGGCATATTATATGCCCCAGTTGGGGGAGCGCGATGAAGTGCGGGAAGCAGGATTGGCGGAATATATGAAGAAAATGTTTAAAAATAAAATGACGATGAGAAACGTATTGCTCCCCCAGGAAGTAAATGAGAATACCGAGCCATGCCAACTACAACCGGGAGACTGGGTGTTGATTAAAGACATTAAAAGGAAACATTGGCATCAACCAAAGTGGACAGGACCGTGCCAGGTTTTGCTGACAACACCAACGGCCGTAAGGATTGCTGAAAGAAATACCTGGGTGCATCTCAGCCACTGCAAGAAGGCGCCACCACCTTGAAGAAACAGTCGTAAATATGGCATGGTTGAGGTTTCTCATTATTGGACTGTACAATGGACTGGAGGATGATGAGGAAAGTGAAGACAGTGATAGCAAAGGATATCTAGAAGATAAAGATAGTGAGGATGATTGTGAATATGGACATCCATGAGTAAACTCGTTTATGATGTGGATGATTCACAAAGTGACCTCAGGGTCATCGAATCAACCCTGAGAGAAATGGAGTTATGGATGTACTAATTTAAAATTATCAAAGGAGGGAATGTTAGAAAAATTAAGGTTATAGTGATAAGTCTAAATTAATGTTAAGTGTGCATAAATGTGTTAAGTGAAGGAATGCTGATGCTGTATAACTGAGTGCTAGTACGTGCCAAAGTGCTAGTACAAAGTCTGTGTAAAACAAGTCCTTATAAGGAAATGTGAATATTACATTGAGCAAGGTAGCACCTAATCACAAGATAAGGGAAGTCACACAATGGGTAACATGCAACCACAAGATAGAGGAAGTCACACAATGGTGAAGGATTGCATAGTGACAAAGGACACGAACGATTTGAAACAGAGCCTCTGTGATTGGGCTATGTGTAACCCGCCCAATAGAATAGTGCAAATAAATGCATGTTGCATCTGTATGTCTGGGTCGTTAGCTTGGTGAAGCTTCGACCCTAACGCTATACCAGTGTTTGGAAACTGGTCTAGCCTTAGACAATTAAACACGCTTGGGGTAACTTAGGTTTCGGAGTATGTTTATTGTATATGGGTATGAATGAGTTTTAGGAGAAGGACCTATAAACAAAATATACCCAGCAAGGAGAGCAGAGGTGGGACAGAGGGACACACAGGAGATATCTCAAGATTGGAGAGTGTGACGAGAAGAGATGAGACAGATAGAATAATAACAATTCTTGCATATTGCCTGAACAGAAGCAGCAATGACTAGAAAGGCATTGAAGAAGGAATGCTGTTAGAGATTTGAAAATCGTTGGTTGCACTGATTCTCTGGGTCAGATCGCCACCTTGTGGACAGTTGGGTTGACAATGACAGATACCGTTGGTATGGGTTCCATTCATACAATCCTCGAGTATTACAGCACAGAGTCTGTGCCAGCTCTTTGGAAGAGCCCTCAAATCAGTCCCACGTGCTGTACGCAACTGGCTGCCGCATTTCGCCCACAAATATACAATCAATTCACTTTATAGTATGTTCTGTGAAGCGCTTTGAGACGCCGATAAGATGTGATAAGCCGCTGTGGAACTGCATCCGTCAGTCCCTTCCCCTGGTCCCTGCCTCTCTTCCTTCAAGATCCATCTCAAGACCATCATCTTCAGTCCCCACCCCACTCAAACACAAAACAATGTGGGGGTAGAAGGACTTTGTGAACATCTCTCTCTCTCTCTCTAACCTGCCTCTCTCTATCTTTAAACTCCTCTGCTGCCTCCTTTGCTCAGCGTTAATGTGGGCCCTGTATAATAGGAATTTTCTCTTATTGTGGACATCAAAAATCCCATGGGAAGTATGAGATTTTCTTCACAAAAATAATAAATTGGTCACTAAAATCCGCAACATGTTTATGGGACTCTGCTGTGCCTAATTGGCTGCTGCGCTTTGCCCACATATATATATGTATATAAACAAAGTCAATTCACTTTACAGTATATTCTGTGAAGCGCTGTAAGATTCTGCAATTAACGTGTTAATTAATATTTAAAATTATATTGACGGTTTGAGACACGTGTAGCCAATTGAATTGCACCTGTCAGGACTTCAGCATATATCAGAGATGTTCTCATGGAGATATGGACTGCAGCTGGAGCTGTATTACGTTTGTTTTTGCACGAACCATCTTGCAAAAGACAATGGGTGAAGGGTCACCCAATGAACTGGATCGATTCAAGAAAGAAGATGGTGATAACTTGTTCCCTCCAAAATAAACACAATAATAAAAATGGTCATTAGACGTGTGGAGTTAGGAAACTTGCTCAAGGTTTCGCCCTGACCTGCCTGGATTCAATCACAGTTTCTTGCGCTTGTAATGCAAACGCTCTAACCATTGAGCCGCAGGAACTCCACAAGAGATGAGACGTTTAAACCAAGTCTATGCCTGTTTAGGTGGAAGTTAAAGATCGCAGAGTTTGAAACGAGAAATTACGTTGTACCAGTGTCCTGGTCGACAATCCCACCGATAAAACTGGTCATTGACTTCACCAGTGTTTTTGGGACGTTGCTATGCATAAATTCGCAGTTTGCCCACCTGATTATTTTTTTCTTCAGCGATTATTAGCTGGCGTGTGGAGTAAAGAAACTTGTCCAAGGTTTTGTCCTGCCTGGTATCAAACCCAGGTCTCTCGCTTAGAAGGCAAATGCTCTGACCGCTGAGCTACAGGACTCCACAATAAGATTATTTATTTTACACTCACAGTATCTGAATAAATACAAAGAATACTGAAAATAATCCGGTCACTCAGTCGACGACTCTGGGACACTTCTGTGTACAATTGGCTGCCACCTTTCGGCAACAAAATACATGTACACAAAATGTCAACGCCTTGGGACATACTCCCAAACTCTACAAATGTAATTTTGTTGTTGTAATAATCCTTAACTTGATGCAGCACTTCATCACATGTTTGAGCGTCTCAAAGCATTTCACAGAGTGAAGTGCAATGCAGCTCCTGTGGCTCAGTGGTTAGAGCACTTATCTTGTCAAGCTGGGGAGACCTGTGTTCGAATCCAGGCAGGTCAGGGCCAAACCTTGGGCAAGTTTCCTAATAATAATCCCTCCCCAAAAAAAACACAATAATAAAATTGGTCATTCCAATCCACGACTGTGTGTGTGGGGGACACTGCTGTGCGCAATTGGCTGCCGCGATTTCGCCCACAAATATATATATATATACACAGTCAATTCATATTACAGTATATTAATAATAATAATAATAATCTTTGCATTTGATACAGCGCTTTCCACATCTTATCAATGTCCTAAAGCGCTTCACAGAATATACTGTAAAGTGAATTGACTGTATATATTTGTGGGCGAATCGCGGCAGCCAATTGTGCACAGCAGTGTCCCACACACAGTCGTGGATTGAAATGACCAATTTTATAATTGTGTTTTTTTGGAGATTATTATTAGGCGTCTGGAGTAAGGAAACTTGCCCAAGGTTTGGCCCTGACCTGCCTGGATTACGAACACAGGCCTCCCCGGCTTGGCCTCCCCAGCTTGCAAGACAAGCGCTCTAACCCCTGAGCCACAGGAGCTCCACGATTCTCTGAAGATGTGGAAAGCGCTGTATCAAATGCCAGGATTATTATTATTATGATTATTAATGATTGTATATTCTGAGGGTGAAACATGGCAGCCAGAATTACTTTTGTGGAGCCTTTCACGTCAGGAGCGCTATTATTACTATTATTACTATTATTTTTTGGCAAGTGTTCTTCTTATTATTATTATCATGTGAGGCGTCTCAATGACCCCGATGAGGCGTTTGGGTCAAATGCAAAAACAGTATTATTATGTTATTATTATATTGTTAAAGCTCCCTTGTGTCACCCGGGTGCCGCTGGGTCTGCATGCCCACCTGACACCGGGAGCTTCAGTCACGAACGGTCCGTGTAGCCACGTTACCGGAATCCCGGTATCTCTGGCTCCCGGTCACTGTGTGTGTAAATACCGGTCACTGTGTGTGTGTGTGTGAGAGGGAGGGAGGGAGACAGTCTGTCTGTCTGTCGCGAACGGTCGCCGTCGCGCGATGAGTTTTAAACGCGCTCTTCGCGTCCGATTGGCCGCCGGCCGCGCGCGGCTCGTCACCTCGTCACCCATTCAAACCAGCTTGGCGGTTGGGGCACCGCCCCCGGCTGTGCGCCTGCGCATCACGCCAGCAGCGCGTCACCAGCCGGCCGCCACGCCTGTCAGTCAAGCCCTCCACCGCCGGATAGACCCGCCCTCTCCCCCCACATAGACCCGCCCACTTAAACCACTTTTAAAATCACAGTCCACACTGTCCACTGTCCTGCTTAATACTGTAATACAGTACTGTAATAATCCTTGCATTTGATACAGCGCTTTTCACGCTGTATCAAGACGCTTTGAGATGTCTCAAAGCGCTTCATAGAATAGACTGTAAAGTGAATTCACCATATCTTTGTGGGCGAAACGCGGCAGCCAATTCCGCACAGCTGTGTCCCATAAACAGTCGTGGATTGAAATGACCAATTGATCGGAGTTTTACTTTTGGATGGATTATTATTAGGCATGTGTGTGGGGTAAGGAATCATGCCCAAAATTAAACCGTAACCTGCCTGGATTCGAACACAGGTCTCACGCTTGTAAGGCGAGCGGCTCTAACCACTGAGCTACTCAATTTATTTGTCATAATTAATTGTTATTCGCCTCGTTTTGCATGTGCTAGTTACTTTGTTATCAATCAAAGCTTACATTTATATAGCGCCTTTTACCTCGAGAGGACGTCCCAAGGCGCTTATACAGTATAAGAAAAGCTTCATCATAAAATGCAAGTGGAATGAGGGTGTGTGTATGTGGTTGGGTGGGGGGTACACAATAATGTTGAAAACTAACAAGGGTTGCATTACTGAAAAAGGTTGAGAAGCCACTGGTCTAGAGGATGTGAAATGGCGCTATATCAAATGCATGGATTGTTAACGTAGCCCCAGACACAAAGGGCTATGTGACAAGTATAAGGATTATTATTGTTTATCACTAGTCTGAGATGCACCAGATGGGAGACTGGGTGCATTTCGAGATTATAATAATCCTTCCATTTGTTATAGCGCCTTAACACAAAGCGCGTCACAGAATATACTGTAATGTGGATTGGCTGTATTTTGTAGGGGAAACGCGGCAGCCAATTGCGTGTCCCCACAAACCGTCCTGGATTAAGTGACCACATCTTTTTGTGTGTGGGGGGGTGGGGGGGGCGGGGATGGGGGGGGTGGGGGCGCGGAGATGGGGGGGTGGGAGAGTAGAGGGATTATCGCTCCTTTGGAAAGGGATAGGACAGTCGATTAACAGAGGCGTGCGCGTGGAGTAAAGGAAACCTGCTTAAGGTTAATCTTATTATCCGAAGCGGTAAGAGCGGATAATGGGAAGGTGACTTTTAAAGAGGAAAGCTGCGTCTCAGAACCAGAAGGAGACCAAAGGCATTGCTTGTGCGTGTTTTAATTCTCTCCCACTCACCTACCCCCCCACCCCCTTGTTTTTTATACCGCTGCCTGGGAATGAGAAAGGGGGTGGATTGTTCCAAACAATTCCTGAGGGGCGAGGAGAAAACCAAGAGAGATAAAGAGAGCAAGAAAGAGAGAGAGAGAGAGAGAGGTGGGTTTGGTGAGGTGTTGTTATGGGGAGTGGGAGAGGGAGTGATCGTGACTGATATGGAGCGGGAGGTGGCGGAGGAACGCTCACAAAACGTGACCGTGGACGACGAGGTGGACGAGTTGTAGGTCCTGAATAGGAAGTACATCGAGGCTCAGTCCAACGTGGCCTTCAAAGACTGGAGCCTCAAGTGCAAAATCATCTTCTTCCTGGACAAGGCCTTCCTCGGCTTCACCTCCCTCTTCCTCGTCTTCTGCTTCCTGCAAACCGTCGACATGGTTTGGTACATCGTGGAATGGAGGCTGATCTTCACCTATGTGGTGATGTGGCTGAACAGTGACGACCCCCCTGGGGAGCTGTGATCGAATCCCCCCTCCACCGACCCAACAACCCACTCTCCCCACTCTACAACCCCACACCGAGCAAGCCCACAGGGATCCCTCGGTAAGTTCCCTCGGTAATAAAAAATCCTTCACATCTCATCAACGTCTCAAAGCGCTTCACCGAATATACTGCGAAGTGAAGTGATTGTACATATTTGCGGGCGAAACGCAGCAGCCAATTGCATGCGGCAGCGTCCCCCACAAACAGTCGTGGATTGAAAATGACCAATTTTTATTATTGTGGGTTTTTCTTGGGGAGGGATTATTATTAAGCGTGTGTGGGGGGTGGGGTGCAGGGGGGTATACTGTGTACATTAGGCTGGGTGGGTCTGGTTGTGTATATAGTTGTGGGGGGAATATGAAATAATCACAAGAATATATAGTACATGTGAGGCTTTCCGAAGTGATTTGAAAAGTGTTCGCTTGATTCAAAGCACAGAGTGCTCAACAGCAGATTACATTTGTATAGCAACGCAACCTAGATGCAAACGCAGAGTGTTGTACAGCATTTTATTCACTCTAAGGTCTCATCAGTTTGTTAGTCACCGATTGTGCGTGTTTGCATCTACACACAGCAAATTAGCAGTGTAATGCACTAGGTTACACGGGTAGTCAATATGATTTTTATGGGAATATATTGATTATAATATTGACGTGAGGAATTACAGAAAATGTCAGGTATTGCCAAAATTAAAAGAAGTGAAACGCAGAACAGCAACTTCGTGACAGAAAGTTCTCCACTCTCATGCCATTGCTTTCCCATTTAAGGTATTTCATTTCCAATAAAATCAATCGATCACGATTTAGTCAATGAACTGATTTATTATGAAGCTCTTAATTTATTGTCAAAAAACAATCGCTTTTAGGATTCTATCAATTCTTGTAATTACAAAAAACAAATGTCGTATTTGTTTTGACCGTCTAGCCATTGAAGGTCACCTGTTTATCTAATAGTGAGTGTTGAACTGGATCCAACCCAACTCAGACCCAGATTCTTCCATCAGCCTCTGATGGACATCTTCCGTCAGTGAGGTCTGACAGTTGAGTTCACCAACTCCATTTCTATTGCAGGCATCTGATTTACTCAGCTTCAGCTGCTGAATCCGGGGCTTCTTGTGAGGGTTTTCACAAACAGCCAACAAGCCCTTTACACAATATACCGTTAGACGACTTGACCATGTAGTTTGTAGATGTAGCGGGACAGCCAATTGCTCACCACAGTGTTTCCGAAACCCGTCGAGGATTGAGAACTGATTTGTTTTGATACATAACCATATGAGCCAACAAATAGCACAGATGCCCTACATGTTTCTAATCGGTGATCACGAAATCCACTGTACACGCTTCCAGAATTTATTCACCATGGTGCAACCATAACACCAACAACAGTAACAGCAACAACAAAACAATTACACTTGTATAGAGCATTTCACGTCACGAGGAAATCAAACGACGGTGAAAAATCAACTCCCACCGGGAGACCAAGTTTCTGAGATGGTCAGACAATAACATAATAATAAATAATAACCCTTGTATTTGATGTTTCGCTTTACAGTCTTCAAGACATCTCAAAGAGCTTCACAGAATATACTGTGAAGTGACCTGACTGTATATGTGTAGGCTAATAGGATTATGAACAAAATGGGAATCAAAAAAACATAAGCAACAAAGTTGGCAACAAAGGGACGTGCTTAAGTTGCTATTGACCACGGTATGACTCGAACCTGCAATCGTCTGATTGCTTTGATTTTCACCGAAGTCAGCCGCCATTAGGCCACGTGGTCCACATAATGCACAGACTTGTCAAGCTGACCTGCGATTTAGAGAAATTGTGTGTAATTTTATGCAGTCATCTTGTTTTTCCAATAGTCGGAGAAAAATTTAATAAAGTAGCAATCATAACCATTCCGCCATTGTATTTCCATTTCGCACAAAATAGCTTGCAATTAAATTATGCCAGTAAAATCAGTATTTTTTTCTTGATATTCACAGATAGATCATCTTATATAAACAGCAAAACTCCTTGTATTTCATTCTCGCATCTCAATGCGTCTTCTGAACTTCTGATTATGCTTTGAGGAATACGCTGTGAAAGGAGTTAAATGTATATATGGTGCGGAAAATGCGATGGAATATTGAACACAGCAGTTTATCACAAACAAACATGGGTTGAGCGACCAAATATTTACAAGGAATAGTAGTATGAGAGAATGCCACGATCTGTTCGCCACCAGTGCTGCCATATATGGTCAAAATCATGTTATGGGAAAATGCTGTGCGTTATTTGCTGCTGCGTTTCACCCACGAAATATACAGACAGATCATGTTACAGAATATTATGTCAAGCACATTGAAGTTTCTCGCAGATGTGACAAGGCGCTGTATCAAATGCAAGGATAATTATTACTAAGCATTGCCGTAAACAACTAACGTGATAAGAACATAAGAACATAACAATTAGGAGCAGGAGTAGGATATTCGGCCCTTCGAGGCTGCTCCGCCATTCAATAAGATCATGTCTGATTTTCTCACCTATCTCTAATTACCTGCCCTATCCACATATCCATTAATCCCTCTATTTTTCAAACATCTACCGGT
Source organism: Hydrolagus colliei (assembly GCA_035084275.1). NCBI lineage: Eukaryota > Metazoa > Chordata > Chondrichthyes > Chimaeriformes > Chimaeridae > Hydrolagus > Hydrolagus colliei. The sequence continues at coordinate 1,952,855 of CM068777.1, forward strand.
CTCAGCCTTGAAAATTTCAAGGACCGAGCATCTACAGCCGTTTGGGGGTAGTGAATTCCATAAACTCACTACCCTCTGAGTGAAGAAATGTTTCGTCAACTCTGTTCTAAAAGGCTGACACTTAATTTCCGTATTGTGACCTCTGGTTATAGATTCTCCTACCAGGGGAAACAATTACTACATCTCCATTGCAAATATTTCATTATAATGGGAAGATTCACTAAACTATGTTTGAAACCGATCACGTTCTTTGGTTTTCCTTTACTCCTCTACAGCTGAGCCTGTTATGTATGATAAGTGACTGACCTCGTGGCGCAACGGTAGCGCGTCTGACTCCAGATCAGAAGGCTGCGTGTTCAAATCAATTCGAAGTCAATATTCTCATACACGGTCACAAGAAGCTCTCACGTCCAACCTTATCTATTTGTTTCAAGGTTTTCACAAAGCAGAGAAACTTCATACCACAGCCGTGTTTACAATTCTAACAACTGGATGGAAATATTTTAAACAAACAAATAAACAAACAAACAAAACTTACATTTATATAGCGCCTTTCACGTCGAGAGGACATCCCAAGGCGCTGTACAGTCAGGTAGGACAAGAGCAGGGTGGAAAGGATCAGAGCAGGATGAAGAATAGTAGGAAAAGTAACTGTATATTAGTGGGCGAAAACAAAAACAAAAACATTTATATAGTATTTTTTCTTGCTTGAAACAGAAAAGCGAGCTCATCTCCAATCACAGTTTCGTTTACTATCATAAATTGTATATTTTTTGTAAAATTTGGAGATGGTGTTTATTCTGATCAGAAATAAACATTAAAAGTGTCTCAGGAGAGATATTGCCAGAATGTTGGGCAAAACGTTTACCGTGAAACTGACTGGGGAAGGGATGGTGTTTGGGTGTGGGGTGATGTGGGAGTGAAGAGGCGGGAGAGAGAGTTAGAGATGACATGAGAGGGAGGGAGTAAAAGAGATTTCCGCATATATCTATTAATTAAAATATTATCCAACATTCTTACAGTCAAGTACATTTCAGAAAGAGGAATGCCTCATCTACTGGTATTTACGAATGGTTTCCATAATGCGTGTTTACTATCAATCCGCAAACATTCCGAAACACAGTGCCACAATTATTCCTGCAATGAGCAATATTCATAGTCAGCAGGATTCGAACTTGCGCGGGAAGTTTCCCATGGTATTTCTAGTCCATCGCCTTAACCACTCGGCCATGGCTACCGTCAAACAACCGTGGAAATAATTTTGCGAATACCTTGTCTGCATCCAATTCCTTTGTAGAGCTTTGTAGCCTAATTATTCTTGTCCTTCGATTTCAGTTGATTCGTTGCATTGCACCCCATGTGTTATCACATCATGGAGACGATATGAAGACCTGCATCATATTTGTTTTACAGATAGATTTGACAGTGTATTCCGAGATGAAATTTGCAACAGTTCTCCCGCAATAATAATAAATACAGCTATAACTTTAATCTCCACTGTAACCTGGGAATGTTGGCACCAATACAAGGAGAATCTCAGTTGAATTAAAGGTCCACCAGGCGGTGTGATTTCGTTTAGCTGCATCAACCACACGGGCTTTCTTGTCACTCAGCCTTGGCCATTGCTGTTTTCGTCCAAATACTGTCGAGAATTAGGTTAACGGGAAATGTCCCCGGGTAAACCATATCCACTCCTTGCTAAGCACAGATTCCCATGCGCTGGTAAAACACTTAGAAGGTTCAAACTTGCTATAACCATGATGATGTAGTCCTGACACTCGGCTGACACTAGAACATTTAATTGGACGTTATTGTTTCAAAAAAAATTCGGCTGTAGGTGGGTGAGAGATGAATTGTGATTGCTGAGAGTGACATTGCACTAACAAAAATATGATTGTTATTACCGAAAGAGATAGTTCTGACCAAGCATAAGCGATTTATTATTCTCACTGCTGATTGAAACGGACAATTTGGATTACCAAAGTATATTGCCAAGTGTCCCTGCATTATTACCAAAGTATATTGCCAAGTGTCTCTGCAGTGTATTCTCTGAAGCGTTAGAAAAGTCTCGAACACATGATCAGATGCTGTATCACAAGCATAGATCGTTATTATTGCTACATAATTTTATTTAGTGTGCACCGAGACTGCGTTAAAACACTTGAAATATGCAACAAAACTATGTGCTCCTAATTACTCTATTTAAACTTTACTATATAAACCATCCGCTTAGCTGACGTTCACAGTCAAACATTATCTTTGGTGCTCCATACGTGGAAGCCCAAGGGTTGCTTTGAGGAATTCCTGCAATCTTTACACGGGATTTATCACTCCCGTGCTTTAACACTCTGTGCAACATAAACGGAATGATGTTCATGCCTTCAAATGATTGGGAAATTCCTGCAAGATGTTTACACTGTATAGGATCAACGATAATATCGACTTCCCGTGATCTATCGCAAAATTGAGCTGAACATCTGCAAATAGGAAAGTGTAGGATGTTTGCATACAATCTTTGTGTGAATATTGATCTCTCCAACAAATGTTGCTTCATTCACTTAATGATCTTGCTCACAGCTCGTAATATCCATCTTGCTCACAGCTCTTTCCTTAAAATCTATTGGGCTTCAACTTTTACAAACGATATTGATATTCTTAGAGAAAAATAGAGGGATAATTTTCCAGTTGTGATTGACACGAAACTTCCCTGTGAGCTTGTGAACACGATTGTGAAGATTACTCCGTCTCCTTGACGTACTTCTGTGATGGACTGTGAGTCAGGATTCTGCACTCTCACTGCTGTCTCCTGGGTTAGATTTCTGCACAGCGAAATACTTTCTGTTTGGATAGAACCTCTCAAGTCTTCTTCAGACTCATTCTGTCTTGCAGACTGAACTAAACGTTTTCTCATGAAAAGTGATGATGGTTGTTGGTTGCTTGCTCCTAACACATAATAATCTAACAACAATCCGCTTGCTACAAAAACTTACAGATCATACAGTCACTGCACATTGCACTCTATCCCGTGAAGCTCTTTGACATATCTCGATGACATGATAAGGCGCTACATTACATGCAAGGATTATCATTATTACAATTATTTTCGCTTTTGGGGACGTCACTCAGCTTCACTGAGACGAATTAACACAAAACAAGAACAACACTAACACAAGGAGTACTGAAATCCCGGGTGAAAATACGGCAACTGTCCCACATGTTTAGCAAAACAGGCGATGTTTCCAGTGGAAGTTTATCTCGGACATTAGGTTAGATGTGTAACAACGCTTTCCAAACGAAACCAACAAACGAGGGATATTTCAACTGTGTGTTTCTATGTTCCCACGGCAAAGTGGTCGTTTGCTTCTTTTCCAACTAACTATACTGTGCAAGGAACAGCTACACGAAAAAATTACCCAAACTACCCATGCTCCGGTATTGTCAGCGCCGCTGCGATTTGAACCCAGGATCTCCTGTTTACTAGTCAGGGGCTTTGCCATCTAAGCCACGGAGCCTCCCCTTGAATTCTTAATATTTACTTCAAATCTAGGTGACTGTTCTATACTTCATTGTGAATTGAAGTCCAATGGTATGACTTGTCTTCCCGCCCACTGTGCTCATGGCAAATGCAGACCTGCAGTGTGTCTCCTGAACTATTGGTAAATGTTGATGATCGATAACAAAACACGGAATCAGAGTCCGTGCACTCTGCAGCAGCAGCAGCGGGTTTAAATGCTACAGGCTGCTCAACTGTACGGAATGGACATGGCTCCTGATGGTATATAGCGTTAAACCTTAAGTGAGTCAGCTGAGTACAGGATGAGGGCAGAGATCCAAACAGACGTTCAGTGATAGCTGAGTGCAGAGATCTGGATAAATGGGAATCAGAAGAGATAGATTTGCTTTGGCGTCAAACAATTTAAACAGCCCAGATGAGAAATCGGAGTTCCACCTGAATTTGAGTCCGTATTAGGAAGTTATATAGCAGTTTCAGTGAGTTTCGAAGAGAATGGTCTTGATACCGGCCTTGAAGAAACCAAGGGAGCAAAGCTCCGTGGAGAATACATGATCCCTGCATGACAGAATCTAAACAATGATTGTGCAGTAGCTCTGCTCAGCGAAGCGTTCACCATCGGTATAAATCACGCGGCAGGTTTCGCTCTACACTGTCGTCTTGTTAATGTGAGCTCTTGTCTGCACCAAGAGGAGGCACAGTGGTTCTGTGTGAGGGATGGCAATTCCGATAATACAAAGGATAAATCGTATTTATTATCCGATTCTCGCTGCCTTTGGTGTTCCTGGCAAGTTCTTTCAATATTTCATTAGTTACACTAGTTTGCAATATATTGTAATTGCCGCTCTGATTAAGCTGGAAGAAGTTTCCAAATTGAATCAGAAATTTGTGGTTCCAGCCCCCGTACCTTGCCACTAGCCGTTGCTGAAGGAGCCGTGATTTGAATAAGAACTTAATAAGGAAATTGTGAATTGCCTTATTACACGGTAACAATGTGACGGCACACGTCAAGGAGAGCAGATAATTGATTTGGGCATCAGGGTCCGAGATAAACTTGATATTTGAGTTCAAGTCAGTTTGTGGTTAGCTGCCGCTTGTTCCACCCAAAACAGTCTGTGTAATAGACATGTATTTGTTTGAAAAAGTAAAGGAGCAGCTCAAAACTATAATTCAATTATGTTGCAACATTCCGTGAAGAGTAACTGTTTCCTGCATACATATGCAAATATGTAAATATAGTTTACATATTTGATTACATTCTCTCTGTATATTTACAGTCACCTAGTAAATATACAGAGAGAATGTAATCAATCGGAAAGAAAGAGTGTGTGGGAGACAGCGAGAAAGAGAGAGAGAGAGAGAGAGAGAGCAAGAACATACATAAGAGACCAAGTTATCTCCCACTGTGCTTTGATCTCTGACCAGGTGCCGCTTTTGTCGACAAATATAGATCATACTTGTTGGCAAAGCTGCATCTAAAAGTTGTAACTGAATTAAGTTCCAGGAAGAGGAAATATTGTCCTGTAAAGATATAGAGAGGGTAAACTAGAAAAGAGAAAATGTGAATGACAGCGTGTGCGAGAGTGAAGGAAAGTACATATGTGAGTATGCGAACAGTGTTTATGTCAGAGAGTGTCTATGTGTAACAGAGAGAAAATGTGTGATGGTGTATGTTTTGCGCAGTGTGAAATGTTATACAGACTGCCATGCTTTGAACACAAGTGTAGTATATCACATAATAAGCACATAGTATAAAAAGATGAACAGAGTGGAAACAAACGATCTGATAATCGAATCCGGTCTTTATATTTCAAATAAGGGGGTTAACCTATGTTGCGCGTCAATTCGCCTAATTTGCTAGCATATAGACACGCACATACTCACACATACACACACACACACGCACACACACACATATATATGTACATATACACATATATAAAGAGATAGATAGTGAGCGAGAGAGACTGAATTGTACAAGTCAGTTAGCGTGTGGGAGAGATTGCGTGATAGAGTGAGTGAAATTCTGGGTGAACGAGAGGGTATGAGAATATGCATCGGTTGTGAAAGGGTGTTTAAGCATGTCTGCGAGAGACAGATCATGTGAGAGGGTGTGCGAGGGACTGTGACAGGGAGTGTGTATGTGAGCAAAAGAGTGTGTGTGAGAAAGAGTGCGAGTGAGTGTTCGTGGGACAAAGAGAGTCTGTGAGAGTCTGTGTATAATTGGGAGATATGGCCTTGTATCAAATTTTACTCAGTCTGCATACTGCTATAAAAATATTATGAATAAAAGGAAATGGCGTGAGGCAGAGACCGACAGAATATGAAAAGGATTTTTAAATAGCATGTGGACTTACTACTTGAAGTAATGTTTTAACCTTTGCGTCGGTCTGGGACTTCGGGTAGTGCTCTTAGACAGGCGTTTGTGAATTGGAGCCAGCAGCATATCATTGATTTCAACTTAATGTCATGCTCTTCCTAACTTTTGGTTACTACGTTTTCTGACGTTTTATGCAAGATTATAAAATTGTTATAATATGCGTATTTGGCTGCCCTATTTCGCCCAGAATATATAGACAATGCACTTCACAGTATAGACTGTGATACACAACACTCAAGGAAGCCGAGGTGTCAAGCAGCTGAGAGGGTAGTGGACTCGCCTTACAACCTAGGGACGTGGGTTCGATTCCAGGCATGAAGAAACCTTGGGAAGATTTCTTGAATTGACAGAAAAATAAAAGTTGCCGGGGAAACTCTGCAGGTCAAGCAGCATCCATGGAGACAGGAAAAAGAGTCAACGTTTCGGGTCTAGAACCGCTTTGTCAGAAGCCCATTTCTGACCCCAGTTCTGACGAAGGGTTGTAGACTGAAAACGTAGACTCTTTTTCCTTTCTCCATGGATCCTGCTTGACCATGCTGAGTTTCCTCAGCAAATAGTTTTTTGTTTCAGATTCCCTGCATCTATAGGTATTTTGTGTTTTCTTTAATTGACGCGCCTGTTAAGATTCACTCTAAAAAACCAAATAATAAAATGGGTAATTTCAATCCACGGCTATTTGTGCGACAATGCTGTTTTCAATTGGCTGCTGCGCTTCAGGTATAAATCTGCATTGAATTCGCTTTACAGTACGTTCCGTGAAGTGCTTTGAGACGTCCAGTCGACGTGATAATGCGCGATACCAAATGCAATGATGATTCTTATCCAATGATAATAATCATTTAGTAATTAGCTACAGATGTTTTGCTGTCAGAAATATGAAGTGTAAGATTTATATACAACTCCGACGATTCAAGTCGTGTAACTACATTGCATAACAATAACCTATTTGATTTACAATTTAAACTTCGTTTGTCAGTGTAAAAATTCATACAAAATTTCAAACAGCAAGATAGCCTGTCATTAGAAATCGGTATTTTTGTGTCTGTTTGTGTGTGTTTCTGCACTTCTCTTTGTCCTCCTCTCTGCGTCTGTTTCTCTGCCCCCGAATCTGCAGCCTTCTGTGTCTACCTATGTATCTGTATCTGTTTATCTCTCTGATTATGCCTATCTATATATTCATCTCTTATTGTATGTGTGTACCTCGTTCCGTCTGGTTGTGTGTATCACTGTTCCATTTCTGTGTACTTCTTACTTTCTGAGAGTGTTTGAGATCATGTGTACTGTGTATTTAGATCGCTTGCTCTTTCCGAGTATATTCATAGAATTATAGAATCATAGAATATTTCGGCACAGAAGGAGGGCATTCGCACCACCGCGTGTCTGCCGACTCTTTGATCGAGCCAGTCACTTTCATTAACACCAATCAACAGCTTTCTCCCCATTACCCTGCAAACCCATCTGCCCAGATACCTATCTAGTTCTCTTTTACAAACTGCTATCGAAGCGGATCTCACTACGCTTTCAGGCAGACCTTTCCAAATACGAACAATTCGCTGAGGAAAACAAAATATTCTGAACTCCCCTTTGCTTCTTTTGGTAGATATCTTAAGACTGTGACCACGGGTCACAGACATACCTACCAGTGGAAACAGCTTTTCCCTGTCTAGCCTGTCGAAACCTTTCATGATCTTGAAGACCTCTATCAGGTCCCCCAGTAACCTTCTCTGCTCTAATGGGAAAAGTCCTAACTTCTCCAGCCTGTCCTCATAGCTAAGGTTCCCCATTCCTGGCATCATTCTCGTGAATCTCCTCTGCACCCTTTCCAGCGCCTTAATGTCCTGAAGTAAGGTGCCCAGAACTGGACGCAGTACTCCAGCCGAGGCCTAACCAGTGTTTTGTATAGATTAACCATAACCTCCCTACTCTTATACTCGATGCCCCTACTAACAAAGCTCATTAAACTAAATTCCTTTTTTATTGCCTTATCTACCCGCGCTGATGCTTTTATTGATTCGCTTACTTGAACACCCAGACCTCTCGTTACGTTCAGCCCCCTTAAGATTGAGCTACCAAGACTATATTGCCTCCTATCATTTTTCCTACCTAAGTGTATCACCTCACACTTATCCACATTAAAATCCATCTGCCACATGTCAGCCCATTCCACCAATCTGTGTATATCTGCTTGCAGTTGGTTACAGACCTCCTCACTATTTACTACCCTACCTAACTTTGAATCATCTGCAAACTTTTCAATAGTGCTCTCTATGCCCAAGTCCAGATCATTAATGTATATTAGGCAGAGCAGTGGTCCCAATACCGATCCCTGGGGGACACCGCTACACACCTCCTTCCATTTCGAGAAACCACCATCCTCTGCTTTCTGTCACTCAGCCAGTTCTTAATTCAAACTGCCACTGTCCCCTTAACACCGTGGGCTTTGAATTGTTTTTATTAGTTTCTTGTGCTGTATTGTGTCAAAAGTCATTTTGATATTGGTGGTTGCAAGAATCTCTTCCTGTCACGGGTTACAATTACATGTGCAAACGATACTATGTGAAACCCAGATATTGCTATCGATTTGGCCTGCGTGCCTGCCTCTCTCTCTCTCTTTCTCTCTCTCTCTCTCTGTGTGTGCGTCTCTCCCTCTCTCCCCCTCTCGCTCTCTGTGTATCTGTTTCACTTTGCATTTTCCAGTGTGCATATATCTGTATGCGACATTCTCTCCCTTGCCCTTGCCCTGTCTCTCATTCTTTCGTTCCTGGTCTCTCACACTCTCTCTTCTACGTGTGTGTAACCCTTTCTGGTTCAGAGTATCTTAGTGTGCGTGTCTGTTGTTCCCATATATCTCCGCATTTCTCTTTCTCTGCGCCTGTTTCTTTGTGTATTTTGGCTGCATCCTTCTAATTGCGTGTAACTGTATCTGACTCGCTCAGGTTCCCACTCATTTTAATTTGCGGCGGCAGGTTTTCTGAATCCCACTTAGAAACCACAAGATTACGATATGATTTGAGAGAGAGTGCGTTGACTGGTGTCCCATACGTGCTTTAGATTTATTACGATATATCAACTGCAGGAATTGGTTAATAAATGCAAGTTGTTATAACACTTTGATTTTCATTTTTCATTTCCTCTCTCTGTAGCTAATCTAGTATCGATTTTCATCCTGTGTCGAGGGAGGTGCGGTCTTTCCCAGTGTGTCACTCGCTATCTAGTGGCCATGGCAACAGCAGACCTAACGGTGATTATCATAGCCGTGATTTTCTATCGAATTATTCCTTTTTATTCCCGGAATCCGTTTGTGTTGATCACACCAGTGTGTCGAGTCCTAATGGTCCTGGCTGCTTCAACATCGGCAATCTCTGTCTGGTTAACTGTAGCTTTCACCTTTGACCGATATGTGGCCATCTGTTGCCTAAAGCTGAAAACAAAATACTGTTCAGGAAAAATTTCCGGTGGAGTGATAGCGGTTTTGAGTTTCTTTTGCGTCGTAATCAACATTCCCTGGAGTTTTGTAGTTGAACCAAACTACACGTTTAAGAACGTACCATGGGGATGCGAAGTTAAAGCAAGTTATGTCACTTCTCTCACATGGACAGTGTTTGGCATGATTAATTTTATTTTAACCCCAATTCTCCCATTCATTCTGATTTTGCTCCTCAACGCGCTGACTGTCAGCCACATACTGGTGGCCAGTCGAGCCCGCAGTAGATTGCGGGCACAAAGTGATGGGGACAGGAATAGAGTTGACAAGGATAGTGATTTGGAGATGAGGAACAGAAGGAAATCCATTGTTTTACTCTTTGCTGTTTCCATTAGTTTCATATTATTATGGATGACTTATGTTTTACGTTTCTTATATCGGAGAATTTCAACAACATATTCCCGCACAAGCCCTAATGATGCTCTGTATGTTATTAGGAAAAGCGGTGACATGCTGATGCTTTTGAGTTCCTGCACAAATACTTGTATTTATGTGGTTACACAGACTAGGTTCCGGGAGGAGTTAAACAACATGGTGAGATTTCCATTCATTCTAATTGTTAGATTATTTAGTTAATGAATATTGATTATGACTGTGATATTTTTGTTTATGAATAGCAATCTGGAAATGCTAGTCAGCACTTCACCTATCCCAGTTCAGGGTGAGTGACTGCAAGATATGGCGAACAACTTTCTTATTTTCAACATGATCCAAACAACAATGATTTGCGCTCAAATTATAGCTGATGAACAAACATAAAGTAAAACTGGACAACTCTAAATTGGCAAAGCGTATTTCTCGCTGTAGCGCAGCAAATTGTTCAGCAACGTATATCATGGTGACTCCTACGAAAGTATGAATCTGTGGGTATACGCATGTCAGCTTCACAACGTGTTTTACTTATTCTCTTTGTTACATATCACGAGTGAATTATCACAGCTGATAACTGAAGTTGAGTGGGATCGATACTATCACAGCAGAGGCTGATTGTAACTTAATGCAGTGACCTACAGGTTATCATTAAAAATTTTAGTTGTTTTGATCCAAATGCTAGTGTGTTGTGGGGATATTCTGCAGAGTTACAAAATATCACAATATGTATCGTATTAAGTTACAAACGGTGAACCAGAAGTCCAAACGGAAACTCCAGCATATGTTTCTGACAACAGAGGAGGAGATGCCGGGGATTGAACGCGGGAACTCATACATGTGAAGCACGAGCTCTACGTCTGAGCTACATGCCCTTGTAATGCGGTTCTTAATATTGGTTCAGAATAGGTTAAGAACGGTGATAGTTTGCAACACAATACACATCCATATGTACCATCCCAGGCAGCAGATCTCTGTGGTCAGGACAGTCCAGCAAATGAGACGAACCACTATTTTAGAGAATCACCAGAAACGCAACACACGAACAATAATGTGTTCTGTTCTATTCAGTTACATCGCTCGAGCCGCTGGCTCATGTCACAATCAAACTACCGTGTTGGACATTGTAAATATCACACTTCAAATCGGATCTTTAAAAAAGAAAACTAACATTTTACTGAATGGAATGGAAACACAGTTATGCTGAATTTGGAACCTGAGATCTCGCATATCGGATGAGAATCAGATAACTATTTCATAAATGTCTCACCGATAAAACATATTGCATGTTAACATTGATGTATCAACTTTCTATTAGTGAGGCTTATTGAACTCCAAATCGATGCTCTTCACAATTTATTAATTGTCTTCTCCAACATTGACGGAGGATTGCAAATAAACTAGATAAACGAGCGAAGTGACCACCCAGATTTGCTGACTCGATTGAGAATCCAGATGAATGAAAATTACGATGCTAGTAAAATAATATAAATTGCTTCCCTGACCGGGAATCGAACCCGGGCCGCGGCGGTGAAAGCGCCGAATCCTAACCACTAGACTACCAGGGAATATACAAGGCAGTAGTAATCATTGAATCTAACACATGTTCCATTCTTGTCTGGGGGGAAACACCACGATATTTAATTCGCCTTTGTAACTCACAAGGGAATACGAGTGGACAATGAATCTCATAAACGTTCATTGCTTGTCATGAAAAAATTAAAGTAACTTTTATATCAACTATGGGGATGCGAAGAATAGAATTGTGTAATTATATAACGCATGAGATCTAATTGATTAAGAGAAAATGATTGATAAGCATTTATACAACAGGAAACCAAAACTGAGCATTCTAGTTCCAGTTGTTTCATCACTAAGTGACAGAGGCGACTTGTTGACGATACGCTGGTAAACTGAGTCTCGTTACCTTTTCAAGGAACTTGAAAAGACGCTAAGTTTAACACAAGTTAAATCAAGTTTCTACTTGTAACCTGGCCAAAATCGTAGTCAATGACTTCGGGGTTGTTGAACCGAATTTCGTAGCACGTTTCCTTCAGAACATGCAGCTGTAACAATACACAGAACATGCTACTCTAACAAAAATAACAAACTTTGCATTCCATACTCTCGGCTGCTTATCACGCAGTCGGGGTGTTTCACTGAAGATACTGTAAAGTGAGCTGTCTATATAGTTAAAATACATCCTTAGATTTGACATAGTGCGTTCCACATCTTCTGCATGCCTCAATGCATTTCACCTCTGGACTGTGAAGTTAGTTGACTGTACATCTGTGAGCAAAAATTCCAAAGCCAACTGCAGAGAGCAGCGTCCCACACTGATGTGCAATATTGCAGTGATTCTTCAGTTCAAAACCATTAAAAAAAAGATTTCGTTATTTTGGCTAGGAAAAGCAAACGAATAAACTGAAACGTAGATGAAGATAAGTGATGATTAACGATATGACCATCTTAACAAACAATCGAGTTAAGTAGCGATCGCTAACTGATCAGGTACCAGCCCAGTGAAATAAACATGGAAAACGCTGAAGAAACAAACATGTTCTTGAAATAACCAATACAAATGCAGTGTCGATTGAACACATGACTCCGAGAGGAATGGTTCTATGGTATATTGCTGAGCAATCTGGAATTCAAATCCAATGATCCCAGTTCAAACCTCGGTGGAACCTTTCATTGTTACATCTTGTTACCCTATACAATTGTCCTACTACCAGTGGAAAAAACTAAACTAATTGAAATTCAATGTTTAAAAGTCAAATTAGGAACACGTATCATACCAACGTACAACGTGACGAAACATTGTACATCTGCATTGCAACCAACCCATGTTTAAGTCGTGTGCCTGTTACTATTTTCTCAGTCGATGTGACAGGTCCCACGTTTCAGACTCAGCGAAGACATATTTCCAGTAACTTTTGTCAAATTAAATGTCCAAACGCAACTCAATCAGACCGTGTTGTATTGAATATTCACCTAACGGTGTTGGTGTTATCGCGGGAGGGTCGAATGGCCATTGCTGTATTTAGAAATGTAGAAACACAGCTGCTTCATATCAACATATACGTTGGTATTTTTCAAGCTCGCACCAAGATTTCATCTCGAAACAATGTTATGACAGTTCACTGTTACCCAACAGTACCCGCTGTAGAGCAGCAAGGACACAGTACAGTTCTATATCGCATTTGAAGTCAGAACCAGGTCTCGCGGTGGTGGACAATCAATGGTTTTGGATGCGATCAGGGAGACTGTTTCATAAGTGACGGAGGGAACGGAGAGTGTGGCTGCGGGCTCGGTCGAAGATTAAGGTTTTGTTTTCCGGAGTTTGGGAGCAGAGATACTGAATGCATCCCCGCGATTAGTGTGCTGGAAATGTGGCGATCGTGATCCGAGTCAGTTTTCGATCAGCAGAGTGAGCGGACAACAGGTTGTGTATTTGGGGAGGTGGGGAAGGGCAGTGGAGAGCATCCAGAAGAGGCCGCAAAGGTAAACGTGTGTCTGTCCTCGATTATCTGTGAAATAGAGAACCAGTGAAGCTGGGAAACGATGAAGGTTGATCGGATCTTGGAAGACGCGAGAGAGGAGATGAGCTGCAGAGGGCTGAGTAGTTTGTAACTTGAATGGGTGGGTGGGTGGGGAGTCTGAAGAGTTAGGAAGCCCAGTGAGCAGGCAGTTGGCGTACTTCAGTTTGTACTTGAATACATATTAGGTGCTCGATAGCCTGTGGCGAGAGAGACTGATGCATGCTTGCAAATTTGTGGGGAATTGTGGGGGGAAGGCAGAGAGAGAAGTAGAGTGATGAACTTCCTATGAGTGTCCCAAATTGTGGCTTCAAACCATAACTACCCGTCTCAGAGGAGGGAACTGAATCAGAAAAACATATTTGTGTATTGCTGCTGAAACAGCAATTTATAAAAATACGTGGAACCAGGGAAGCTGGTTTGTAATTGTAGAGAGCATAGTATGGCAGAGAGTATAGGCACAGTGCTTTGCCTGCTGGCTGCCTTCTGCAGAACCCAGTCTGCCTGCCTCCCTGCCCCTCATGCCTCCTTCTCTCTCCTCCTGCATCCCTCCCTCCCTCCCTCCCTCCGACCCTCCCTCCCTCCCTCCCTTGCTCAATCCCTCCCTCTCTCACTCCCTCCTTCGCTGCCTGCTTGCCTTCCTCTCTCCATCCTTGCTTGCCTGCCAGCCTGCCTGCATCAATCCCTCCCTCCCTCCCTCCCTTCCTCCCTCGCTCCCTCCCTCGCTCCCTCCATCCCTCCTTCCCTCCCTCCCTCTCTCCCTCCCTACACCTCCCTCCCTCACTGCCTGCCTGCCTGCCTCCCTCCCCCCTCCTCTTCCTCCGTCCCTTCCTACCTCCCTCCCTCACTCTCTCCATCTCTCCCTGCATGCCTGCCTGCCTGCCTGCCTCCCTCCCTCCCTCCATCCCTACCTGACTGCCTCCCTCCCTCCGTCCGTCCGTCCGTCCGTCCGTCCGTCCGTCCGTCCGACCGTCCCTCCCTCCCTCCCTCCCTCCCTCCCTCCCTCCCTCCCTCCCTCCCTCCCTCCCTCACTCACTCACTCACTCACTCACTCCCTCCCTCCCTCTCTCTCTCACTCCCTGCCTGCCTGCCTCCCTCCCTCCCTCCCTCCCTGCCTCCCTCCCTCTTTCCCTGCCTGCCTACCTCCCTCCCTCACTCTCTCCCTCCCTGCCTGCCTGCCTCCCTTCCTGTATGCCTGCCTGCCTCCCTCGCTCACTCCCTGCCTGTCTCTCCTGCCTCCCTCCCTTCTGCCATCATTATAATCGAAAATGCTTCATTTTTTTTCACCAAGAAATGGTCAAAAGTGGGATGTGCACCTTATACTCGAATGCGCCTTATACGCGGACATTTATGGTAGATTGCCATGGCAAGCAATCCCTCAGTGAAATAAGGATAACCACATCTTTTGAAAGAGCACCATAGCACATCATCGAAAAGTCTCAAATCGCATGTTGGACTAGAGTGCAGTATGAAATGTGAAGCTGTCTGGCGTGGAGCGCAGTATATAAATCGAAGTTGTTGTTGTTGTTGAACAAATATAGACTGGTTAGCGAAACGTTGGTTGGATTCTACCAGTAACTCAACGCCCAAACTAGGAGTCCCACAACCGGGGTACTGGCCTCTACCTCACATTCTCCACAATTAGATAAGGAGAATGCTTTCCTCCAGGAAGGAATGTGCTTTTAATTCTACGTGATTTCCACTCTTGAATATGTGCGGATAACTCACTCTCTTTCAATACGTTAGCAAAAACAGTTGTCTTTGAAATGTCCCTTAGATTCTGGCCGGCACACATGATAGTCTTCCAAATGTGGAAAGCATGACGCCGTGTTTCTGCATGAGTGAGTCAACAACCCGGCGAAAATAAACTCTACTTGAATTCGGTTGCAATGCTCCGTGGAGAGTACATGATTTCTGTATGACTGAATCTCAACAATGATCGTGCATTAAATCTGCTCAGTGAAGTGTTCACCATTGGTATAAACCTCGCTGATCTTGGTGCGTGGTTCACTCTTGAAAATCGTATTGTTAGTGTGAGCTGCTGTCTGCACCAAGAGGAGCCACCGTCGGTTTCTAGGTGACGGATGGCAATTCCGATAATACACTGGATAAGTCGTATTTATTATCCGATTCTCGCTGCCTTTGGAGTTCCTGGCAAGTTGCTACAATAATTATTTAGGTTGCAGTAACGTAAAGTGGACAGGCTGAATCTACTGGAATCATTTGCCCGAAAGTATCATAAAGTTATGTTTCCTGCACCATGTTGTTGCACTGATCATTAAATCAGGAGCAGTGATTTCAACAAGAAATTAACAAGAAAGATCTGAATGGTCTTACTAAATGTTAACGATGCTATAGCACAATTTAAAAAAGAAAGTAATTTATTTGACTTTCTTGGGCTACAGCCTCTCGCTTGATTCAGTAGTTTCTGAACTGGAGCCGGCAGCAATAGACAGTTGAAGGTCAAGTCGGGCTAATCCAAGCTTCTGTTCACTGTTTTTTTTCTGGTACTTTATCCAGAATTGTAATATACTTTATAACCAATTCAGTATCTTCTGTGAAATACATTGATGCAATATTGGTGGTGGTCGCTGAGGGCTTTAAATGTGAGTACCAGGGTCGTGAATTGGATACTCTGGATGAAGGGGTCAATGGAGTCCAGCAAGGATTGGGTAGATGGAGTCAGGAGCGTGGGACGAAAGAGAACACGGACTCCTATTTCTGTAATATGTGCCGCCACTGGAGGGAGGAATTGGGAAGGCCGATAAGCCGAGCGTTTGCATAGTGGTGCCGGGATTCAATGAAGACGTGGATGAGGTTTATACCATCTTTGGGGGTGAGGTAGTGGCGGAGTCTGGCAATTTTGCAGAGATGGGGAAAGGCAAATAGAGTAATTGCTTGAATGTGGGGATGGAAGCAAGAGACGTGCGTTCGATTCTAGGCAGGGTGAAACCATGGGCGAATTTCCTTAATCCACACGCTTGATAATAGTCTCTAAAAAAACACACCACAATAAAATTCGTCACTTCAACCCACGACTGATTGTGGAAGGATGCTGTGCGCAATTGGCTGCCGCGATTCACCCTCAATTATACAATAAATACACTGTAAAACGTATTCTGTGAAGCGCTGTGAGGTGTCCAGAAGGCGTGACAAGGCGATGTCTATAATGCATGGTTATTATTATTTTTCCTACAGAAACATAATTTGTAAGCATTATATGCATATCCGATGCTTCAAATTGTGTACCTATATAACGTAATAGGCCTTCACTTTGATGTAGCGCATTCCACATTTTCCAGATGCCTCGAATCGCTTCATAGAATATACTGTAAAGTGAATTGACTGTATATTTGTGGGCAAAACGCGTCAGCCAAATTAGCGCACAGTAGTGCGCAATCAGTCGTGGATTGAAATAACCATTATTATTAGTGTGTTTTTGGGGTAGAGGGATTTTTGTTCAGCTTGTGGAGCAAGGAAACCTACCCAAGGTTTCGCTTTGATTTGCCTGAATTCCAACACTTGTCCCACGTTTGTAAGACTTTATCCACTGAGCTACAGGAGTTCCACACTATTGTGACTGTTTTCGAAGGTCGTTTAAACATGTGCACGAGACCCGCGCTAAAGGTGCAATATAATTTTTTTCTACCTCACTCTCACTATCACTTTCTCAGTCTCTGTATATCTGCATCTAAATCTATTTGATTTTGTATTTTCCTGCGTGCGTGTATCTCTCTCTATATTTATCTGCGGCTCTTACTATTACTTGCTGGTCCTCTCTACCCACCTCTACATCTGTACATCGCCCCCTGTTACTGTGTACCTCTGCATCAATCTCTTTCTCTCTTTCTACATCTCCAGATCTATTTCCTTGCAT
Organism: Hydrolagus colliei; assembly: GCA_035084275.1. Classification (NCBI taxonomy): domain Eukaryota; kingdom Metazoa; phylum Chordata; class Chondrichthyes; order Chimaeriformes; family Chimaeridae; genus Hydrolagus; species Hydrolagus colliei. The sequence goes on from CM068777.1 coordinate 1,970,015, forward strand.
CTGTTTTTTGTTTTATCTGTTCGTGCTTCTTGTTGTCTGCATGCAAATACTTGTCTCGCTCTCACCCTTTCACTGCATTCCTTTCTCTCTCATTCACTATCTTCCTCAACAACAACAACAACAACAACAATTTACATTTACAGAGCGCCTTTCACGTCGGGAGACGTCCCAAGGCGTCCCAGCATGTGCGTATCTCGCTCTGTTTCTGTATATCTGGGTGTGTGGATCTGCGCCTTGGTGTCTACGCATCTCTGTGACTCTTCCCCTCACTCTCTGTCTGTCTCTTTGTCTGCTTCTATCTGTATCTTTGTGCCCGTAATATGTTTGTGTCTCTCTGTTTTTATTTATCTCTTCATACACCCCCACCATCTCTCTCCCTCCCTCTAAGGCCGGTTTGAAGACTTTCCTGTTCGACCGTGCCTTTTATTCAACCCCGAATTTTTCGACCTCTCCTTCGTGTCTCAACGCTTCCCAAACACTCCCCTCTCAGCTCGGGTCACACGCATCCTGTGCAGCGCCTTGGGACGTCCTCCCGACGTGAAAGGCGCTCTATAAATGTAATTTGTTGTTGTTGTTGTTGCTGTTGTTGTTGTTATATCTATCAATTGCTCTCCGTGAGTGCAATTGCTCTATTTCTATTTGTTGTTGCGCCTACTGGTTTGCATGCAGCTTTATCTCCCGTTCTCTATTTCTACGTCTTTCCTTCTATCTCTTACTCCCCATCTCTCTCTTTTTATCTGTCACTCTGTCTACTTGAATCTGTATCTTTGTGTCTTTGTTTATCTCTATATATCGGTTTCCCTGCTTAAATATATCGGAGAGGCAGATTTTGAGTTTCCCGTTTCCAATCCACAAATTTAGGATTCGATGTTGGAGAGACAACCGTCTGCTGTGCCAACATAATGTCTCTTCGTTTATAAGGATTAACGCTGTGTTAGATGCATGAGTAGATTATGTAAATGCAAGCTATTGTGATATTTGATGTACGTTTCTCGTTTTCCCTCTCTGTAGCTAACCTGGTGTCGTTTGTGATCCTGTCTCGCGGGAGGTGCGGTCTCTCCAAATGTGTTACTCACTACCTGGTGGCCATGGCAACGGCAGATCTGATGGTGATTATCATATCCGTGATTTTGTTTCGAGTTATTCCTTCTTATTTCCGAAATCCCTTTGTGTTGATCACCCCTGTGTGTCGAGCCCTAATGGTCCTGGCTGCTTCAACTTCGGCAATGTCTGTCTGGTTCACTGTGGCTTTCACCTTGGACCGATACGTTGCCATCTGTTGGCAAAACCTGAAAACCAAATATTGTTCAGAAGAAACTGCATGTGTAGCAATAGCGGTATTGTGTCTGTTTTCTTTCGTGGCAAACATTCCCTGGGGTTTTATAGTTGAGCCAACATACACAGTTAACAACAAACCAATGGGGTGCGAACCTAAATCAAGCTACTTCACGTCTCTCAAGTGGACAGTGTTTGACACGCTTAATCATATATTAACCCCAATTCTCCCATTCATTTTGATTTTGCTGCTCAACGCCCTGACTGTCAGCCACATACTGGTGGCCAGTCGAGCCCGCAGTAGATTGCGGGAACTCAATGATGTGGACAGAAGTAGAGTTGAGAGAGATAGTGACCCATAGATGAAAAACAGAAGGAAATCCATTGTTTCACTATTTGCTGTTTCATATTATTATGGATGACATATGTATTATATTTTTTCAATTGGAGGATTTCAGAAACGGATTCCCACACAGGCCCGAATGACCCTTTGTTTATTATCTGGCAAACTGGATACATTCTGCAGCTTTCGAGTTCCTGCACAAACACATGTATGTGCACAAACACAAACACAAACACAAACACAAACACAAACACAAACACAACAACAACAACAACAATTTACATTTACAGAGCGCATTTCACGTCGGGAGGACGTCCCAAGGCGCTGAAACAGACGCGGTTACCCAGACGAAATTCAGGGAGGAGATTTATAGAATACTGAAATTTCCATTCAGTCTAATTGTTGGATTATGTCATTAACAGTAAACCCGTTCTGTTCAATAGAAGTATGGAATTGCTGCTCTGTCCATCTATCCATTCACGTTGAGTGTCTGAAAGGTACGACAGAAAGCTTGTATTTTAGTCGACGTGAGCCAAACGGGATCCATTTGAGACCAAAGAATAGTCAATGTCGAGACTCAAAGGGAAACAAAACTAAAATGTTAAAGTAGCGTGTTAGGGTATGATAAGCTATGAGGAGCAAATTGTCGGATGAGATACGGAAGCATAATCGTCGAATAATAAGAGGGCTGAAGCTGGATTCACCAGTAGCACATGGATGACATGAGTGGAAGGGGACAACTTAAAGCGCGTCCTCCGATAATTCTCAAGTAAACGTATAGTTTGATTAAAAAAAAACATAAAGATGTTCAGCTTTTCCATTTAGAACAGAGCCGACAAGAGCAAGAGAAATGAAGGCGGAATTTACACCCTAATTCTGAAATAGCTTCCAGTCATATCGTCTTTACTGTAATGGACCACTGTATCTTGCCACATTTCAAATGATTGTATTTTCTGCTTGAACATGTGATCTGAACTAACTCATTTGACTAATCACCGTGCTTAGTGGGTTTATTAAGCTTCAAAGTTTTATGTATTTAGTATTTTTAATCACCGACACGATCAACCTGTCATCTCATCTGGGACCGTTCCCACTCTCTTCAAAACCGCCACCATCACCCCCATCCTAAAAAGCCTTCGCTCTATGCGTCCCAGGTACCAGCCCATCTCCAAACTCCCCTTCCGTTCCAACGTCGTTGAAAGAATCGTTGCCCCCCAGCTGCGCATTTCCTTCACAAAGTATTCACTCCTCCAACCCCACCAATCGTGATGGTGCCCGCATCACGGAAACTACCCTGGTGAATGTCACAAATGACATCATGACTATCTGTGACCAGGGCTCCCTCAGCCATCTCGTCCTCCTACATCTATCCTCTGCCTTCGGTACTGTGGACAACGCTATCCTCCTCCACCGTATCTACTCCTTCCACAACCTGCAAGAATGTATCCTTGAATGGTTCCGATCCTATGTCTCCCACCGCCTTCACTTCGTCCTTCAGTGCTTTTCAATCCAGACCTTGCACAGGCACATGCGGCATCCCCCAGGGCTCTGTCCTTGGACCCCTGCTCTTCACACTCTACACGCTTCCCCTGGGCGACATCATCCGCTGCTGACATGGGGGTAAATTGCCGCATGAATGCGGATGACACCCAACTCTACCTCTCCGCGTCCACTGTCGCCTCCAGAAATACTGCCGTTCTTACTGCATATTTGTCGTACATTGAGTCGTGAATGAGGGCAATTGTCCTACATTCCATTAAAAAAAGACGGAGGCCCTTCTGATTGCTTCAAGCTGGCGCCTCCGCACCTCAGCGTTCAAGCCTGCTCGCTGCAACTCTCGCAGCCAATCAGAAATCTGGGCGTGTTGTTCGACGTCGAACTCTCCTTCCTTCCCTACATTCGCCTCATGACCGGAACAGCCATCCACCACCTCTGCAATATTGCCAGACTTCACCACTATCTTACACCCCTTAGCGCCGAAACTCTCATCCACGCCCTTATGGCTTGTAGGCTCGACTACGGGAACTCTTCTCGTCGGCCTCCCCAGCTCCTCCCTTCACGGGCTGCAGATAATTCCGAATTGTGCAGCTCGTGTATTCCAGGCTTCGCGAATACATCACTTCTACCCTCACCCATATCCCCATCTCGCAGAGGATCGAATTCAAGACCCTCGTGCTCACTTTCAAGGCCATTCGCGGCTTTCCCCCCGCATATCTCCCTGACCACTGTCTCCCTAACAACCTGCCCGCACCCTCCGTTCAGCAGACTCGGGCCTGCTCCGCGTCCACCGTCCTAATCGCCCAACCATCGGCGGTCGGGTTTTCTGCTCCCACACTGTGGAACTCCATCCCTCCGCTGCTCCGCCTCACTTCCTCGTTTTCCTCCATTACGGCCGGTCTCAAGATCTTCCTCTTCGACAGCGCCTTCGGCTGCCCCACTAACTCTTCACCCTGTCCCACTTTCCTTCCGCTTCCCACTAATTCGACCATCCACCCACCACCCCCCGCTGCTGTAGTCCCTCCCATTCTGTTCATCGCTTTGGGACGTCCTACTGATGTGAAACGCGCTATATAAGTGCAATTTTGTTGGTGTTGGTGTTCTTGGCTGCCTTCAATATAGTTGTACGCTCTACCCTCCCACACTGTCTCTCCATTCACATCATCCTTCACGATTTGTCGTTGTCTCCACATCATGACAAGAAGCAAATTCTCCTCTTGCCTTCACGCCATCACACGCAGAGTCCTCCGGGTCTGCACATGTTTCCCGCTTGTTTAATGTCTATCAGCAGCCTCTTCGATATATTGACGACAGGCATGTGGTGAATTTCCACGTGTGTACTAATGGTAACCAACACTAACTCTTCATCCCTACACTCCAATGTATGGAGTGGGTTGGAAGGTTTAGTTGAGGGAAGGCATTTAGATGAGAGGGAACTAGATGGAACTTTGTCCTATTTCGGATTTCAATTCGTATGTTCTTAAATTCTGACTCGCATGCTAAAGATCCATGGCAATGTTTGTAAAGGAAACCAAATTTTCCTCAATGTCTTGGTCAAATCTCCCCCAAGTGAATCTGTCCATTCACTTAACAGCTCTTTGCAAATCACTCGTTGACAACTATTTTATGTTGTTTTTGTCTACATGTTTTAAAGTAGCAACAACTTGCATTCATTCAGTGCTTGTTAGGCAAAGCAGCAAGGATCAGATTTCGCTTTCACAGACCTCATTTTCAGACAGTAAAACAAGCTATTTTTACATATAACACATATGTCTCGGATCCTAGAACTCAGCGATGCCAGAACAGGGAACTGAAATATATTTTTGATGCAAAATATTTTGTGACAATCAGTTGGAGAAACGATACAAGCTTTACGTGCCGTCGCACACGCAGTCCACCAGGATATCACAGATATGAATTCGGACCATCACAATATAAGTGGAATTTAAAGATCCCTGAATATCTGCTATAAAAGAGAAGAGAGATGTTCTTCAGGGTTTCTGTCAGACAGTACCCCACGCAATATTGGCCAGTCACTCCATGGCTGATTGCAGATCACAGAGAGCACAGCATCCAAGCGCACTTTCCACTGAGAGCCAAGTCAGTGTTGTTGGATTGCCTATTGCGTGCTGTGTACCTTCACAGTCAGCTCCAATCTTGGAAGTTGTGTGTTCAGCCACTAGTCCTAAACCTCTGCAATGCGCTTGGTTAATTCCTCCACCTAGACTCTCCATCCAATTTTCAAGCAGATAACAAAATAAGGTTCTAAGCAGGAGAAGGTTATTCAAACCATCAAATCTTGCCTAAGAACATGGCTGATCCTGCTATCCTAATTCCTATTTACCCCCCAATGCCCATATCCCTTCGTCCCTTTAGCTTTTACAAAATGTCCGTCTCAGCCTTGAATGTGTCCAATGACTGGAGCATCTACAACCGGCTGGGGTAGAGAATTGCATGATTTCGCTACACTCTGATTGAAGAAAAGTTTTCTGAACTCACTTTGAAACAGTCGACCTCTGTAATTTCATTCGGCAATCACTCTGGCACGCCCCCTCAAGTCATGGCGCAAAATACTCCTCTGTGACGGTAACATAAGTCACATTTCCCTCCTTTTTCTCCTGCTACCCGAATTCTGGCCCCAGATCGGGTCTGAAACAATGACTGTGCAGCTGCTTGGTACAACCTCGCGACGAATCACCATCGGAGGCCGGGCCTTCAGTTTCTCCGCTCCCACCCTATGGAATGCCATCCCTCAATCCCTCCGTCTCGTCTCTTCCCTTTCCTCTTTCAAGGCCGGTTTGAAGACTTTCCTCTTCGATCGTGCCTTTTGTTCCCCCCCGAATTTTTCTACCTCCCCTTCGTGTTTCACCCCTTCCCAAACACTCCCCTCCCAGCTCGGGTCACACGCCTCCTGTGCAGCGCCTTGGGACGTCCTCCCGACGTGAAAGGCGCTCTATAAATGTAAATTGTTGTTGTTGTTGTTGTTGCTCCTCAAAATCCCAAATTAAAGTTTTCCCAAGTTATGTATTGTCAAGTAGTGGGACAGTGGCGATCAAAACTCTGGTCCGATTTACCACTCATTTACTCATTTGCTCTTTGGGTGTGCTTTATGGCAGAATAAAATAATGAACTGACATTTCACCATCTGTTTGCCTCTTCCTTACATGGTACTGTCCATACTGTGATGGTTAACGTCCGATACAGAAATCAATGTTATTTGTTCTTGAGTAAAAGTTTGATCATGTATATACGCATTATGAATATTATTACTAATTATGCTTGACCTCTACTTACTAGAGTTTCACAAAGCAACAAAGGCTTGCAGAAAAGCTTCTCGCTGATATTTTTGAATAATGCCGTGGTAAAAGCTAACATGCACATAGACTATGGAAACTCCCTCCTCATCGGCCTTCTTGGTTCTTCCCTTCATTAGCTTCAGAACATCCAGAATTCTGCAGCTCGTGTCCTCACCCGCACCAAGCTCCGCGACCGCATCACTCCCACCCTCGCCCGGCTCCATTGTCTCTCCATCCCCCCAAAAGGATAGATACTAATATCCTCGTCCTCACCTTCAAACCATTCACGTCCTTGACCCTCACTATCTCTCCGACGCGCTGTCCGCCTATGAACCTCCCGAACCCCTCCGTTCATCAGCCTCAGGTCAGATCTGTGGCCCGATCCGCCCTGTCATTGGCGCTCATCCTCTCTGTCCCTGTCACTCTGGAACTCCATCCCACGGTCTCAATGCCTCGCTCCATCCCTAGCCAGCTTAATGACGAACTCAAGAACTCCCTCTTAGACCGTGCCATCTGCTGCCCTCCGAACTGTCACCCCACCTCATAAATCCCTCCCGACCCTCACCACTACCTTGCACCTCTCAAATACTCGAATCAAAACCAACGCCTCGGGACGTCCTCCTGCTGTGAATGGCGCTCTATTGGTATAATTTTATTGTTGAATTTATTGTTGAAGAAAAATCGCAGTGTAAACTCTCAACTAAAAGACTGCACCCCCGGCAATGCATCACGTCCCCAGCAAAACACTTAAATCGGAATTTGTCTTACTAAGAGGCTCGAGTGAAACCAGTGATCCAGACTGAAAACTTTGCGAAAGGTACCGCAGTACATATCCAGATTTGTGAAATGTTTCAATGTTAATATTGGGATTGTTTGCAGCGGTAAACATTTCACCATTAGCTATTTAAATTTCAACAGTGATCACAGCGACACTGCTGTTGTCCGAAGCCTTTGATTCTTAAAATTTCAGCCAATACTCTCAATCGGTTATTTGCAATAATGATATACTAATAATAATCCTAAAAAATCATCTCGTTGCTTATCATCTCTGCAAAATGCGCATATCAATGCTCACAGAATATATCCTACAGCGATTATTTTGATTGTAAATTTTTGGTTGAAGCGTAAGGATATAACCAAACTTTAGATGAATTAATAGAAATGTAGTTCGCTTTCCGCCTTCCTACTTGTCGCTATCATATGTGCCCGCGAACAACGTATGTACTGTGTTATAATATTGCCTAAAATAAACCAGTCTGATTTTGTTTTTTTAAAGAATCAACACTTAGCGCTTCCACATTCTGTGCACAGTAAATTCCTAGGTTCAGCCAAGAAGTGAGTGATCAATTGTATCTGGTGGAAAGTTGGCCAGGAAACTCAGAGAATTTCTCTGCACTATTTGAATTGTGACCTTGGATACTGTGGCATTCGCCTGCACAGACAACAAGAACCTCCATTTGACTGCTACTGCGGAAATGCAATGTATCACACAGACCACGCAGATACTCACAAACAAACAGACACAGACACAAACACACTCTCACACACTCACAGTGGGATAGAGGGAGACACACAGATAGGGTACGAGAGGGACACACACACACTCACCCACAAAGGAAGATAGAGTCACTCACAGAAACACACAGAGGGACAGATACCGAGGGACATATGCGTACACGTGTGTCTATATACACACACAATGAGAAAGCGTTAAACAGAAAGGTTTATAGACAGCTACAGAGTCACAGAGGTTAGAGAGAGAGAGACACACACACACACAGGGAGATGGGGACACACACTTGTTTGAGGCCTTTGTCCCTCCCAAGCTGTGCCCAATGCTGTAGGTAATGGGTTCAATGCTGGTGAGTGGCCCCTGTGTAGACAATGTACACACACACTCCAGGCTGGGAATACTGTGTGTAGGTGGGGGACACACACTCACATGAGCATCTCTCTGATGGTTTAGATACTTTAACAACAACACATTGCACTGACTCACGGTAGCGTGTGTGGTGTTGTGTGCCTGGGGTTCATCATGGAATGGACACCCAGCTTCCCCAAAATTACATCATTGAGGTTATTTGTGTACCTCAGTGCAGTTAATGTTTTGTTTGCACACGGCTAACACTCTCCCAGGATCGTGGGGTAAAATTGCTCAAAGGAGCGTTCCCCACTTTCCTTTAAATAAGACACCGTTTGATGCTCTTGAGAACCACTGTTTTTTGCGTGAGCTGTCTTTTGTAGAAGAGGATTCATTTTTTCTCCGTGAAGATGGGAGATCCGATAATTTGGAGAATTGAAGACATTTACTTCCCGCTTCTCGCTGCTTTTCGAATTCCTGGCAAGTGATTTATCCAATTCAGTATTTAGGTTAGTTTACAGTAAAGTTTGCAGCCTGACTCAGTTTAGCATTCTCACCATTCAATCAGCACATGGTCGTTTGTGTAATGCTTCAAATTCCCTGTTTCCCTATTTCGAGACAATGACCAATGACGGTTAAATCAATTGTGAGGACGTGAGTTCTTAACTGAGTGCGGTAGCGAGAATAAAAACTTAGGATGAAATCTCCCGTTTGCCTACTTAGATATTAAAAATTGCGGCGCGCCATTCGACAGGAAAAACAGATCATGTGAAGCCGGTGGCATTTCGATTCTGTAATTGAGTGAATACAGCAATCAGAGAAAGCGTAATTTTTTTAATGATGCAATATAACAATTATTTATCTGTTTGATTGTATATCTGTGCATTGTCAATGTGTCTGTGTACACCGCTCTGTGTAGTTGTGCCTCTGCACATTACATTCGATCTATGTCTGTGATTGTCTCTCTCTCAACGGGTATAGATCTTTCTGCATGTCAGTACATCTCCCTCTGACTGTGGATCTCTGTCTGTCTCTGTGTTTGTGTGTGACTGTGTTACATGGTGATGGGCAGCGAACCAGACTTTTCTCCACCTCACTTTGTTTCCGCAAAATCGTGACTTCGTGTGAGAGAAGCGAATGCTACCTAACAGAAAGTCCAGCACAAAATACACACTTAATCAGCACAAAATCAACTGTAGAAATTGATTATTATAACTGGTCATTTCCCCCTCATTCTCTCTGTAGCTAACCTCGCGGCCATTGTGATCCTGTCCCGAGGGAGGTGCGGTCTCTCCAAATGTGTCTCTCACTATCTCCTGGACATGTCAGTGGCTGATCTGATGGTGGTAATTATCTCGGTGATTTTCTATCGCATTTTTGATTATTACTTCCCATATTCATTGGTGTCCATCACTCCTGTTTGCCGGCTTCTATCTGTATTGAGTTCTCCAGCAGGTAATAACTCTGTCTGGCTAACTGTGGCTTTCACCTTTGATCGATATGTCGCCATCTGCTGCCAACAACTGAAAACGAAATATTGCACCGAAAAAACAGCTGCTGCAGTGATAGCGGGGCTGAGTGTGTTCTTCATTGGGGAAAACATTCCCTGGTATTTTATCTATGAACCACTGTAAATATATCACAACACATCGTGGGGATGCTATACGATAGCAAGCTATTACACGTCTCTCCCATGGGTAGTGTATGAACTCCTCGAACTTATTTTAACCCCGATTCTCCCATTCGTTGTGATTCAGCTGCTCAACGCCCTGACTGTCAGGCACATCATGGTGGCCAGTCGAGCCCGCAGGAGATTGCGGGGACACAGTGATGGGGACAGGAATAGAGGTGAGAGAGACAGTGACCCAGAGATGAAGAGCTGAAGGAAAGCCATTGTTTTACTGTTTGCCATACCCGACAATTTTATAGTGTTATGGATGACATATGTTTTATTTTTCTTATACAGGAGAATTTCAGCGAAAATATATTACTCAGGCTACAATGATCCTTGGTACATTATTTACTATACTGGCTACATGCTGCAGCTTTTGAGCTCCTGTACAAACACATGTATTTACGCTGTTACCCAGACTCAATTCAGAGAGGAGATTAAGAGATCGGTGACATTTCCTTTTATACTAATTCTAAAGATACTTCATTAGCGATGCACGCAAGTCCATTTGAAAGAGAGAGAACAGCTCCAGCTTCACTGTTCGTTCATATTCCCACGTGAGTAATAGATACACAATAAAGCTCCCTCAACAATAACAAGAAATGTTGTGCGTTTAGCGCCTATTATTCAGGAAGGACGTCCAAATTCCCGGGTGTTTAGCCAGAGCTTTAACACATGTTAAAGCTCCGACTAAACTGTCAATTAGCTTATATGTGTGTGTGCAGTTAACCATTATAGAGTTGACAATTGTATGAATTTTCTTTGTTTTCAAACCAATCTACAAGACATTACTGAAACTCTCGAGGGTTCCTGAAGCAAATAAAGTCTATTTTCCGTCAGTTTCATTCAAAACGTACCTGTCATACATTGAACAGTGCAACCAGCACCAAACCACCAGGTGTGTATCTAGAAACATTGGGAACCTATCCCCGGTGCACATGTTTGCGTGATTTCAAACCCTGACATCTGAGTGAATGCTGAAATCACAGAAAGCGTCAATATAAATTGAATGTCAGCCCTTAACCTCATAAATAGTTTGAGCTGATCGTCACTAGAAGGAATGGAAACACATTGCAGCATCAAACAGCACTATTAACATGCGCCAATTGCCATGTATACCAACAGAATATGAATCGTTGCATTTGATATAGAACCTTGGAGTCCTGTATCTCAGCGGTTAGAGCACGCGCCTTACAATCGTGAGACCTGGGTTTCGAATCCAGGCAGATCACGGCGAAACTTTGGGGCAAGTTTCCTAACTCCACACACGCGCCTAATATTAATCCTTCCAAAAAAACACGCAACAATAAAATTGGTCATTTCAATACCTGACTGTTTGTGGGGACACTTCTGTGCGTGACTGGCGGCTGCGTTTCGCGCAGGAATATACATTGGATTCATTTTACAGTTTATTTTGTGAAGCTGTGTGTCGCCTAGAAAATGTAAAAAGCCCTAAATCAACAATATCATAGCATAAGAACACAAGACATAGGAGCAGGAGTAGGCCATTCGGCCCCTCGAGCCTGCCACGCCATTTGATCAGATGATGGCTGATCTTCTTTCCTAACTCTAATTACCTGCCCGATCCACATATCCCCTCATCCCTTTATTTTTTTTAAAAACGTCTATCATTCTCAGCATTGAAAATGTTCAGACTTCTGGATCTACAGACTTCTGGGTTAGTGAGTTTCATAAATTCCTTCAATTCAATACCCTCTGAGTGAAGAAATGTCTCCTCAACTCTGTTTTAAAAGGCTGACCCACAACTTTAAGACTGAACGCTGGTTATAAATTTGCCTACCAGGGCAAACAGTCTCTCATTGTCTACTGTATCAGCACTTGATCGACGTCTCAAAGCGCTTCACAGAATATACTGTGAAGTGAATTGACTGTGTATCTGTGGGAGAGCGAAGCGCGGCAGACAGACTCGCACAGCAATGTCCCTCGCACAGACGTGGGTTGAAATAACATTATTTTTGATTGTTTTGTGTATTGTTTGGACGGATTATTATCA